>JADRCD010175442.1:0-13559 GCA_019843815.1 Montemys delectorum | reverse complement strand
TAAATGTGTGTGTATGTGTGTGTGTATGTGTGTGTGTATGTGTGTGTGTGTTCAGTGCAGATTCAATTCCATCCCACCGGTTATTTTCTGTTCATTGTGGGATCTGTGAACATGGGCCCTGCAGACAAATGAGGCTGATGGTAATACTTTTAATTGCTGTTTTTAAAGATCTACATATTTTATTTTATGTGTATGAGGGCTTTGCCAGTACACATGTCTGTGCATCGTATGCGTGTCTTGTGTCTTCAGAGCCCAGAAGAGGGCATCAGGTCTCTTGGAACTGAAGTCACAGGCAGTTGTTAGCCATCATATAAGTGCTGGAAATCAAACCTGGATCCCCTAGAAGCACAAGTGCTCCTAACCACTGAGCATCTCTCTAGTCCCCTACCTGAGATATTTGTTTAAGGTCTAAACAGAGAGGGCAGGAGACTGGCAAGACTCCAGAGTGGTTGCTGTTCATAAATGAGAGCATATTATTAAGGACTTTAATATTTGGTTTTTTGAGATAAAATCTTGGCGTGTGGCATAGGCTGGCCTTGAATTTGCAATGATCCTCCTGCCTCAGCCTTCTAATGCTGAGGTTATAGGCGTGTGTTTTAGTGTACTTTTCGGGAGTGAAACAGGAAGTAATAAGATTTGGGTCAAGCCGCCTGTCTAACTACAGCTCTGACCCCAGTTCTGGCTCCTGGGATTAATGCTGCCTGGCTTCCCTGCTGTGGACTAGCTATCAACAAAGGGCTTCCAGGCAGCCACCAACTCCACAGGGGCTTCGGGAGACCGAGAGGATGTAGGGGGGTGAGGGGAAAGCTACCCCAATCGATAGACTGAGTGGTTCAATAACTCATTTTGCTGCTGATGCAGGGAAATAAATAAATAAATACCTGGCTGGAAGTTGAAACTGTCCGTGCTCAGCTTCTCGGAGGCTGACTTGATGGGCTTTAATAGCTTTGGTCGGCACAGAACAGGGGCTGACTGTCCCAGCAGTGTGCCCTCTGTTTCCTAGGTAACCAAACTTGAAATCAGATGATGGCTGAAACTGAGGACCAAATCATTTGTCGGAGGTACAGCTGCGCAGAACGCCGACTTCACCTAAAGCCTTCGTTTACTGTCACTTCAGCTCCTGTGTGTCTGCTGCTCCTTCCCACCCAACACTGCCAACCCCTTCGTCTCGACCCCAGAGCCCAGAAGAAAATGCCGGAGTTCCAATTGTGCCTTCGGAATCAATATGAGTATGCTTCTTTCCAGACTGCCTGTCAGGAGAGGATTGGATGAAAAAGAGCGGGCACCGCGCCTGGGCAAAGCTCTTTTGTGTGATATAAGACTGAGCAGCGAGCTGCTGCCTGAAGCCAGGCTCTTGGACCTGCTGTGCAAACGTGGAGCTTTGAAATGATTGTTCCAGGACTTTTCCCTCGGGAGGAAGAGTCCCAAGTACTATAGTAGGTCAATCAGCAATTCTTCACCTGTGCATGGCTTTAGCCCCTGAAAGTTAGCGTAGTTACTCAGATAAATTAGGAAGGCAGTAGACCCTTCTCCAGCATCTTGCACCACTCCAATGCTACATTGTAACTGCATAATAATACCCTGGCTGGCTTTCCTGTTATGGATGTAGTTCACATGGATGAATAAATCTGAATAGCCTTCTCATGGAGTTAGTGATGAAGAAAAAAAAAATATATCTCTGCTAATGCAGAATGTCTCTTTCCCATAGTAAGTCTCCACTTTCCAAAATTACAGGATTGGGGGGAGCATTTTCTCCAAACTCTGAAACCCCATAGACCCAGAAGGGAAAGCATCACTCCCTAAGTCTGACGTAAAACTAACAACAGCTGTGATTTGGCATCATTTGAGAAACAGCTTTGAATGTCTACCTTTTGTATTGTCAGTGTGATGATTCAAAAAAAGCTTTCCCGAGGTTTATCATTCAAGAGAGGCAGTCATAGCAACCCCCTTTCTCTACAGAATCAAATAGTATAAAACTCTGTGCCTTCCAGTCCATGCGTTGGCCACTGTGACTATCTATTGCTGTCACTGCTGTGTGAACCCTACTATAGAATAGCATTTGAGTTGGCAAGGCTACAGTCTAATAAAACTTTATTTACAAAACCAGGTAGAGGCCTGATCTGGCACATGGACCATAGTATTCTAACTCATACTCTAGACGAAGCTAAAGTATTAGACAACAAGAAATCTCAGGTAAACAGACTGCAAAGTTACTTTTTCTGTTACTAGATGGGGTAGTAGTGCTTTGTTGCATAGAGTTTCTCTGCGCCACGTAATGACAGAACCATTTCTATAGGAGACTTCAAGTGCTTCTGAAGTGGGAGAGGAGAAGACCAACAAACAAGCACATGACCCAGAAAAGGCACATCACCTAGACATGCCATGGTTTAGAACTCATTCCCTGACCACATACCTCTACATTCAAGAATGAGAACTATAATCTGCAGTCAAACCGGAAGTGAGAAACAGTGAATCACAGTAATGTTCTCCTCATGAAACTTTAGTCAGAGCTAAGTCCTGTTCAGGAGAGAGCTGTAAAAATGTCCACTGCTCAACCCAATGGTTGAAACCTACGCTCTCTGCAGAGCCTGCTGGTAAAAGGCCATTAGTAGGACTGCTCTTGGCCCTGAACTCTTTATAATAAACCTGAAGCATGGTGTTAAGCATAAAGCACAATACACAAGCAGGGAGATGGGCAGGAACCATACACAACTCCTCCCCTATCAGGGCAGTGTAAATTCAGATGACTACGCATAGCCACGTATTTTCCAGGCCCAGATGGGCCTTCAGCCAACTCTTCCATGAGAAGAATGTGTATCTTTTGCGGATAGGGTAGGAAACAGCAAACACAACCTCCCAACGAGCAGAAGAATCACGTTCATTTAAATGTAATCAGTTACTTGGCCGGTGGTAGAATGAATGCTGCCTAGGTATCAGGTCTGCTTTTATCACACTGTCCACCGCATCAGCAGCCTGCACCAGTGGTCCTCAGTTGAACTTCCCAGTAACTCTAGGAGGGACAAGTTCTTCTAAGACAAGTTCACTTACTCAAGAAGGGAAAGTTGGGATTTGAAAAGCCTGCTGTGGAGCTTGCAGCAGTTGGTAAAGGAAAGAGGCAGGTCTACCTGGCAAAGGGCGTGCTGACCAATCCTGCTGCCACACCCTGGAGGGATGCATGAGACCCAGGCCAGCCTGGTGCAGAGCAAACTCCTGGATCTGGTGCTGCCCAGGGCTTGGGGAATAGGGACTTTTCTATTTTCTACTTAATGAAACAATCCATTTTGTCAGTCCTTAGGAATACTTACCTTCTCCCCGGAGACTTCCAAGAATTAATTAATACTAAATGCTTGTCAGGCTTTTGCCAATATAAAAGATTTGTTTAACCTGAAAGACTAGAGTAAGCACAAACAGAGGACTTGGCCTTTTTTTTTTTTTTTTTTTACAAACACCCTATGTGACTATGCAAAATGGTGAGGGCGCATGGTGTGGGCGTGGCCCTCTTCTGTAAAAGGAACAGCATGGCCCATGAGTGCCTGCTCATGTCCAGATTCTCCACCTGTCTGGAACCGTGTGACGACGTGTGAATCCTGAGCATCCAGCTGACGGTTAAGAACTGTCTCCTCCAAGAAGCACCCCCAGGACTGCAACATGATGTCAGTGAAACACCCAAGCCAAAGGGCAGCCTAAGCTCATGTGTGGTCTGAGAGAGAGAGCGGGAGATTGAGTACGGCGGGGGGGGGGGCGGCCAGAAGCAGAGACCACCTGGAGCTGGTCACATTGTCCTGACTGAAGCCTTTCATAAGGCTTTCCTTGGTTCTACACAGCCAGGGAATTCTAACACCACCTCCAGTTCTGACACTTCCTTGCACTCACTAAAGGTGGCTGCGCTCACCGCTCCGATTTATCACAGGAAAAGCACTGAGACCAGACAAAAGTGTGTTTACACGAAAAACAGCATAGAAAAGGGTTTCGGGTGTAAACATGACACATCTGTTGTTCTTGGGGCATTCTACCACTCCAGCCTCTGTATGTGACGATGCTCAGCAGTGCTCATGTCTGGAGTTTTGGTTTTTGGTTTTGTTGTGGCTTTGTTTGGTTTGTTTTTTTGTTTTGGTCTGTTTTGGCTTGGTTTGGTTTTTGTTTTGTTTTGTTTTGGTTTGGTTTGTTTTGGTTTGGTTTGGTTTGGTTTGGTTTGGTTTGGTTTTTCAAGACAGAGTTTCTCCGTATAGGCCTGGCTGTCCTGGAACTCACTCTGTAGACCAGGCTGGCCTCAAACTCAGAAATCCGCCTGCCTCTGCCTCCCACGTGCTGGGATTAGAGTTTTTGCATGACTGATTGGTTGATTAGATGCCTGGATGGCCTATACCTCCAGCACCTTGGAAATCCACCAAGGTCGTCCCATTAACATAAGCTTTCAGAGTGGTGTAGGGGCTCACTAGGAATGAGAGGCTTTCTTGTTACTGCACCCAGGGAAGTCTAAGGAACACATCTAGGAACAAGGAACAAAAACCACATCTCTCTTTGCATAAAACCAAATTCCTTGTTATATAGGTTCTGGAGGAGAAGCCCCCCACTGGATTTCCTTAGAGAGTTTACTGGGAACAGAGGGATCTAGGCTGAAGTGACCCCCAGAGAATAAATCAGTGCCTCTATCCTCTCAGGACTGGGTATTCCCCAGAACATGAATCTAACTTTAGAACCTCTTTTTTTTCATTCCACTTCTGAATTCCACTCATCCATAGCTCAAGGTCTCTTTTAAGTTTCAAACAACCTGTAATGTATAACAGCACACACACACATACACACACACACACACACACACACACACACACACACACAGAAATGGCTTCAAACAAAGCAGATTCTCACTTGTTGCTTGTGAGAAGTAAACTTTGGAAGAGAGCTTGCTTGGTCTCTTTAAACATTTTATAAACATTCTATTAGCATGCAGCCGGAGCAATCAATACTGTCCAGCAGCGCTGAAACTTATACCCACACAAAGACCTACACATGGGTGCTCACAGCAGCACTAACCATAATTGCCAATTCCTTCAACAGGTTTCATGGCAGATAACTATCACTCATGACTTAAGAGATGAGAGCTTTTAAGCCACAGAGGAAACTTAAATGCATATTACTACTTAAAAGAAGCCAATATAAAAGAGTTGCAGACTGCTTGGTACTAACTATATGCTATTCTGGGAGAGAAAAAATTTTTGGTGCCTGAATAGACTCTAGGGATTTGGGGATGGAAGGCTGAATGAGTGGAATGCAAAGGACCTAGAGACAGTGAAGTGACTCTGTATGAGATGATAATGAAAACAGGACACTACAATTTGTCCAAAGTCATCCAAGATGCCATGCCAATAGCAAGCCCAGGTATAAACTGAGGACTTGGAGTAACTCATGGGGGTGTGGGGGGGATGAAGGCTTATCAAGGGAACAAATGCACCACAGAGGTTCAGGGTGTGGTTAATGGAGGATGCACAAGGTGTGGGGTTGCGGTCCATGGGAAATGTCTGTGGCTTCTACTCAGTTTTGTCGAGAAGCTTTTCTTTAAAGTAAAGCTTTACCCAAGACAGCTGCAAATTATTTGACCCCCTTCTCACCCAGAGACAGCAGTGTGCATGTTCTTCCCAACAAATCTGGGTAGGCTTGAGTATGCCTGCCTTTTAGGGAAAAGCCACTTCTCCTTAGTGTTCTTGAACACTTGCATTTATGGCCTTAAGCCACCAAGTAAGGAATGTCACCACCCTGAGGTCATCAGTCTTGCAGAAGCCCAAGTCACCTGCAGAGCCATGATGGGTATTCCAACCCTAGCCCAAGTTAAGTCCTAACTGACATCCAGGATCATTTTGGCTGTTGAGTATGGCTACTTCCAGATGGTTCCAGACAAATCTAGTCAAGCCAACCATGTGCCTTTTTCTGCTGAGCTTGCACCCATGATAGAGCAAAATGCAAGCTGCCCCTACTGTGTTAAGTCCAAAATTTCTGGTTCAATGGATCCTTTTACCCACAATGCCAAGAGGCCACTTGCAGTATTTTCTGATAAGTCACTGTTTGGATAGGGAGTTTACATGTGCGGAAATCCCTGGCATTGCTAAATTGATGTGTGGGGAACTGTGGCTGCCTTCACCTGGGTGCAAGCATTTTGGGAAGCAAATTGGCAAGACATATTGAAAGCCTTAAAAAATATGTCCTGTTCAGATAATTTGTTCTAAACCAATAAGTTGGGCATCATTCAAAAGGTGTTTTGGAGAGTGGGAGAGTCTCTTGTGATCTAAAAGTAGGGAGTGAGGAGCAGATGGTCAACAGAATATACCATGGTTTATCCAGATGTAGCACCCTAATGCTCCAGCCAACCAATGTCAAGCATGAGTTTACCGTGAGCCAGGTGCTGCTTCAGATGCAAGAAGAAAGCAATGCACTGAAGGGACAGATGTCCTTCCCTCAAAGACCTCATGCACCATGAGCAACAGACGACCAGTGCCACCCATGGTCCATGCATGATGTGTGGTTCTATGAAAAATGATATTCGGCTATGGAGAAACATAACTAGGACAGGAAGATGAATAATATTGAGGTCAAGGAAATATTAAACAGGGTAGTTGGTTAAGAGCCACCAAGCTAATGTAATTTGATGCCTCAAACAAGACTGAATCAAGAGAAGATGATGTCTATGTTGGGAAAGAAAGAACCAATGGGATTTGTCACTATGTTGGGTAACTGGCATGACAAAAAGATAGAAGTCAGGAGAATTAACTATTCAGAATGATGTGCAGGAGAAAGCGCAATGGCCTGAGAAAATATATTTAGGATATGTTTCTAAGTGAAAAAGCAGGTTATGAAACAGCATGGCCAAAATGATTTTATTTTTGGAAAGGAAAATACATATGTGGGTAGACACAGAAAAAGTGCTAAAGGTTCTCAACTGAAGTGTGTTTTGCTCAAAAAGGACTTCAGTGTTTCGTATTTTCTTGTTTGCCTATATGGTCACATCCCACATGATGGCATTTTAGTCAATGGTAGAAGCCTAAGATCCTGTCCCCCGGGGCATGATAGTTATCTTGTATGAGTACACTTGATGGTGCTTGTCCAATGACAAAATCACGTTCTAATGTGTTTCTCTCAGCATCATCAGGCAATGTTTGAGTTCCTATTTTCCTCAGAATTGCTTCAAGGGACAGGCTTGCAGTGCTGCCTGCTGGCCTTGAACTGATAAGCCTGGTGTGGGTTCAGGCAATTCTCCTGCTTCAGCCTCCCAAGTAGTTTGAACTACAGAAACATGCCCTCGCCACCAGAAGCTCTGGTTTTCAACTAAGAAAAGTAAACTGTTTTTATTCCATGCCCTCCCCAATCTTCCCAAAGATCTGTCCATCCAGGGCTTTGTAGGATTTCCTTCCTGTTGTTTTCTCTGTTTTACTAGTGGTCATCATGGCTTTCTAACACCCACTCTTTGTTCTGTTCTGGCTTTAATGGAGACAGAAGACAGTAAACATTTAATAGTCCCTGTTTCTAGAATCAATCCCAGGTAGGAGTGGAGCTGTGCCTCGGGAACTCAGGGTCAACAGTAAAAACTGTTTTAGTGGGGGCAAATTGAAATTTCCATTCACACCACATGATTAAACAGAAATGCAGTGTCCAGCTCAGCATCTAAAACAAGGATGGACTCCACTCGAAAGCCCTGCACTACTGCTGCTATTGAAGGCCTGCTCCTTGCTTCATCAGGTAAGGCAGACATGGAGAAAAATAAGGACATAGATGGCGTATTTTCCACCATTGACGTAGCAGGTGGGTGCTTGGAGCGTAAGTAGGGATGATTCTGAAAGTTGTGGAAGCTAACCTCAACCTAAGGACAAGAAAGAAAGGATGCCCTACAGAGAAGTGAGGAGGAGATTCCAGGTTGTAAACAATTCCAGCTTGCTTAGGGGAAGTCCTCTCTAATGCCTCATAGAGTAACCATTCTCCCTGTTCTCTTTATCCATGGAAATTTCCTCTCTGCCTAAAATGAAAATCTGTTATATCTGGAATCGTTTAACTAACCCTTCTCTCATTTTTAAAATGGACATCAAAAACTGAAACCTTTAACTTACATGCATGATGATGTTTATGTGTTTAAGAAATTAATTTCTTCAGCACAGTTTTAACATTGCCAGTCTCATAGTTAATGATTAAATAAATGGCTTCTCCTTCAGTATTAAGTAAATATCTCCCTTTCCATTATCATTTATTCGTTACGGGACCCACAAATGGTATCATAAACCCAGCCGAGAGAATGCCGTCTACGTTTATTTCATATAACATTGAGTAGAAATTCTCTATAGCATCCATATGGGGGAAACAGTGATTCTTTCGTTTTTGAAAGAGTCTGTATTTGTATAATCCACCTGAAGTAAGCATCCTACACTCTGGACTTGGGTCTACCTAAGTTTTCAAGTTGCCCAGATTTAGAAATAGGCAGAAAGGACAATTTTCTGTCATTATGCAACTACAGAGCTTCTGTCATTGCCTACACAGTGGAAGAAAACTATCCATTGAATAAGACTGAACACATGGATGTGTGAACTTGGGAGTTACTGGGGACCAATGAGCTGCCAGGCATGCCAGTCATGCCAGGCACTGGGTCTAGATGTTTCTCCCACAGTGACAACAGTATCATCAACAGCAACATTCAGCAAGTGGTCCATGTTGCATACTAAAAATGTGGGCTGTGATACATACTCTTTGAGGACATAGAGTTAATTCAGCCACCTATGTCAAGATTTGTGTATTGGAAATTGAAGGCCTCTCTACTTCCCTTCCCCCAAACATACCTACTCTCTAGTATCTTCCCTCCCTTGATTTGGTTCCAAAACACTGCTCACAGTCTTCATTAAAGCAAGGTTATCTGGTGAAAAAGAGGTTCTCTGGTGAAAAAAGAATCAATAGGTTACACACACACACACACATCCACAGAGAGAGAGAGAGAGAGAGAGAGAGAGAGAGAGAGAGAGAGAGAGAGATATGAAGAAGAAGAAAAAGAAAGAGAAAGAGGAGAAGGAGGAGGAGGAGGGGGAGAGGGGGGGGGGGGGGGAGAGGAGGAGGAGGGGGAGGGGGAGGAGGAGGAGGAGGAGGAGGAGGAGGAGGAGGAAGAGGAGGAGAAGGAGAAGAAGAAGAAGAAGGAGTGTCTTAGTCAGGGTTTCTATTCCTGCACAAACATCATGACCATGAAGCAAGTTGGAGAGGAAAGGGTTTATTCCGCTTACTTCCACGTGGCTGTTGATCACCATAGGAAGTCAAGACTGGAACTCAAGCAGGTTAGGAAGCAGGAGCTGACGCAGAGGCCATGGAGAGATGTTTCTTACTGGCTTGCTTCCCCTGGCTTGCTCAGCCTGCTTTCTTATAGAACCCAAGACTTCCAGCCCAGGGATGGCACCACCCACAAGGGACCCTACCCCCTTGATCACTGATTGAGAAAATGCTCCACAGCTGGATTTCATGGAGGCACTTCCCCAACTGAAACTCTCTTCTCTGTGATAACTCCAGCCTATGTCAAGTTGACACACAAAACCAGCCAGTACAAAGAGAATAAGAAGATGTGGTGATTTGAATATTTGGTCCCCAGTTGATGGCACTATTTAGGAAAATTGTGAATCTTTTTGAACATGGAACTTTGTCAGAGGCAATACTTTACTATGAGTGAGATTTGAGAATTTCTGGCCTCACCCCAACTTCCAGCACTCATTATCTCTGCTTCCCATGTATGGTCAGGATGTGATCTGTCAGCTCCAGCTCCTGTCATTCTGCCTTCCCTACAGTTTTGAACACCAAGCCCTCTAAAACCATAAGCCAAAGTAAAAACTTCCTTAATTTGTCTTTTGTATTTTATCATAGCATCAGAAAAATAACTAATACAGAAACTAAGAAGCCCCATGATCTCTCATCTGCAAGTTTGGGAAGTAGGAAAGTTAGTGGTATGACTCAGTCCAAATCTCAAGGCCTGACAACCAGTAGACCATCCAATGGTCTGGGATCTAGGGTCAAATGCTTGATGATATAAGGATATCATATAAGGAAAGTACTTAAATACCAGAGTCCAGTGCACCAAGGACCAGAAACTCTAATGAAATATAGGAAGAGATGGGCATCCTCACTTAAGAAGAGAGAGACAAGATTTACCAGACCTCCACATTTTTGTTCTATTCAGGACATCAATGGATTGGGTGATACACACCCACATTGATGATGATTGCTTGCTCAACTTTCCAATTCAAATACTAGTCTCCTACAAAAAACATCTTCACAGATAGATATACCTGAAAATAATATTTTCTGGGCTACGTGGGAATGCCTTAGACCAGTCAAGTTGACACAAAGATTTAACTATCATGCCATCTGTTTCATTTAAAATTTACCTGTGTTATCTTGCTTAATGTCTGTCTACCTCTATGACATGCATACCCCATAAGGCAAGGACTTTGACTCTTTTGTATAATACACTTCATCAAATACACTTTCACTCCATAAACATTATAAACATTCAGTAAAGAATGAATGAGCATTGTAATACAGTGTCTGTACAGGGGCTCTTCCCAAGCAGCAGCCCTTAAACCCAAACCCTTTGATATTTAAATTAGCAAATACAGATTGAGCAAAGCAATGTTTTCCATTCAAGTATTACCAGGCACCTTGTCCACACTTGCTCCCTTACTTCCCATTCCCCTCCCCCCCAATCATCATTCTCTTCTTCTCTTCAAATTGTCCCCCATGGTGTGTGTGTGTGTGTGTGTGTGTGTGTGTGTGTGTGTTAGTATGTAAGTGCTAGATAAATGAGGCTTTACACATTTTATCTCATATAAACCCACATGATAGGAATACCCCAACTTTATAGAAAAGGAAAAGGAGACAAAAAGGCATAGTCATCTGACTGAGGTCATGTGAGCAGAATCAGAATTAGGCTGAAAGCTAATGCCATCTAATATAACATAATTATGCCAACCTGAACAGGATTGTTTAATGTGGAATTGGGAAACAGATCCATTGAGAATGCATAGATTTATTGATATCTACATGTACATTTAATTACAGCTTGTAAACACTAATGATCCAGAAAGAAAAATGCCTAGGACCTAGCCTAGGTTCTCTTCTGTGTTTACCTATTTATCCTCAAATTCTATAACATGAAAATGTGTTTAATAATTCTTTATTCAGCCTCAATAAGGTGTCAAGTTTGATACAACAAGACACATCATTGAACAAAGATTATCCTGTCCTCATAGGGTCTATAATTTTACAGGAGAAAGAGATAATGAGCAATGAATATAAGAAATAAGTACATCTTATGTTGTATTAGAAACAAACTATGGGAGAACGAGAGCTGAGAAGGTGAGGGGAGCCAAGAGTACCTAAGAGGATTAAATAGAGAAGATACCCGATGAAAACTTCAAGAAAGTCCAGGTATGAGCCATACTGGAAGGAGAGCTCCAGACCGAAGGACTTACCCAGAGCAAAGACCTAATGCAGAAGTTTGCCAGTTATGCTTGAGAGTGTCAGGAGACCAGTGTGGCTACCAAGGCATGATCAAAGGGGCAGAAGTAAGAGACAGTCTGTGATATGAAAGTGCCCAAGTTTAAAGGCTTAGTCACTAGCTTATGATTGGTGGGAGATGGCTTAACTTTTAAGGGGTGAGCCTAGTGAGAACTAGGTCCCTGGGGATGTGTTCTGGAATGGCATGTTGGGACCCGCAATGGTTTCCCACCTCTGTCCCAGGATAAAAGGCAAAGTTCTTACTCACAGGTTGCCAGAAATAGCACTGTAAAATTGGTCCCTTTCCTTCCTGACTGTGATAGCTCCCTGGAATCTTCACAAAATAACCAACATAGTCGACCTAAAGGAGGGAAGGCTAGTTTTGTCTCCTTATTTCAAGAGCTACAGCCCATGATCAAAGGGCCTCATCACTTTGGAGCCTGTAGTGCATTTTGATGGGAGCAGCACCTGGTAAAGGAAGTGACTCATTTCTGAGAAGCTGAGGAATAAGGGTGAGTGAAAAGGTCGTAAGTTGTGAGTCTAAATCAGGCCTGGGCTACCTGTTCAGGCAAAAGCAAAAGAAACCAAAACAAAAGAAAATCTAAAAACAATGGATTTTCTACATAGACACCATAGGTCCTGAACCCTCTCATTAGAATTAAGTCTCTTTCCTAGTGCCTTTGAGAACCTTGAACCTGCTAAGCTCCTTGACCCACGTGTAGCAAAAGTAGCATCTCCTTCCTTGAAAGAGGAATGCAGCCTCCTGCAGCCTACACACCACTGAAGGTTTTTACCAGATGGGGCCACCTACCAAAGGATCCCGTTCTTCCCAAGATCCACCTTCCCCGGCTCCTGTGGTCTCCAGTCCACTAGAGTTCCTACTCAGTAGACCCTCAGGGAGATTAATGCAGTCAAATTATAAATTCAGTGAAAATGATTCATCCAAGTTTGTGAAGCCCTTAATATGAACTCATGAAAACCAGAGGAACTATGGCAATGGAGCCCTGAGGGTATTGGGCCAGTTCATGGCTCATAAGAGTAAGGGGTAGTACTCATTGTCTCTCATTTGTAACTTAGTGTTCCTACAAGAACACTGTCATCTCTAATATGATCATAGATCAGTTGAATCTTGAACATAAGGACAACATACAATTAATTGGGGAAATCTTCCATATATGCCTTAGTGTGGCATTGAGGAAAAGGTCAGAGGTCTTAGCAAGTCTACGGATGGTTCATCTCACAACACCAGAGACCTTGAGCTGTTCCTTGGAAACCCAAAAAATGCATTCTTTATGGAATAGAAACCTCCCTGGTGAGGAGTCATAAGTGGGGCATATATAACAGGAAATGCCACCATCAGTAAAGATGGAAACACAGTGGAGTGGCACAGGCCAGGAAGCAGAGTCCAACCCTCAGAGACAGGTGAATACGGTGACCATAATGAGCAACAAGGCCAGAGTGGCCCAGGGCTCAGGCAGAGGTGACAAAGGATGGCCATGTTCCTAGAGGAGATGCAGATGAACAGACAATAGGGTGCTTTCTCTATTCCTAAACAAGAAAAACATTACAGAGAGAAGATTCACAGAAATCTGATGTCAGCTGCCAAAAGGAGAAGTTGTGATCCCTGACCACCCATGGCTTAGTGATAGAAGAGAGTATGTTCCCTTGAGAAAAGACCCTATCACGTTGTAAACCTTCCCAAGGCACTGTGTAAACTTTATTCTGGGAAAACAGAAGTGCACCAAGTTTTCAAGCACACAGGATCTAAACTGGCACCAATACCAATAAAACCCAAGTTGTCATGGTGGCCATAGCAAGGAAAGGCATTCAGAAGTCACACGTTGGATGGTTTCTTGCCACAGTAGGCTCCACAGAGGACCCGAGGGTCTGCAGATCATCCTGTGGATGTTTCCTCAGTTCTAGACATAACACTGAGATACGTACACTCAGCAGCTTCCTTTACCTGTGGAAGTAAGAATGAAGAAGAATGGAAGGAACAAGGGGGAAATCCAGAAAGTGCCTTTCTTAGTTGAGATGAGACACAGTCAGTACTC
>JADRCD010175439.1:0-10000 GCA_019843815.1 Montemys delectorum | reverse complement strand
TGTGATTCCTGGAAATGGCTAGCAGATGAATCTATGATTTCAATGTATAAAATCTATGATTTCAATACCTGTTTTTTCCCTTTTTTCTCCCTCTGTTGAGGCAGGTTAGATTCCATGAGGAGACATATCTTTTATTTCAAACAGTTTTGTCCAAGTTTGATATAAATGTGTTAAAATTCTTAATTCAAATAATTAGTTTGATATTTATGCAAATTTCAATTCACATACAAAGTTTCAGTCTCGTGGAAATACCAAAGATCAAATATGGAACCCAGAAATTGACTGTCCTGGTGAAGTGAGGAACTGTTTTCTGAATGATAGATACCCGCATGCTGCTTTTTCCAATAGGCCTTCCCCTCCACCATTTGGGGCATAACCTGAAAAGATCAGAGAAAACATTGAAATTACCTGGTGAATGATGCCATGCTTGCTACATGCTTCCTGCTGCTTTCGGGATGCCAATGCTTTTGACATTAGATATTTTCTCATATAGTATTCTATTTGGCTTGAATTACTGAAATACACTAAGTATATCTCCCCAAGGGCCCAGAGCTGCAGTGTAATAGGTTGTTGCTAATAGCTTGAAACTGTACAGCAATCTAGTTTTAAAATACAACAGAAATCTTTATCTAAAAGCAGTAACACCTCACTCTCATGTTGGAAGAGTGTTTTCACATTTCCTCTTGCAATGCATTGAAAGGGAGAAAGCTTCAGGAGAAATGATGCATTCTGGGCAAGGAGCCAATTTAAAAAGTCTGTTCTTTCCAGTTTGCTGTCACTTGTCGTGGTTAAACAAAACACGGAGGAGAAAAAGAGAAATTGGCTTCAGTGTAAATGTCAACATTCTGATTAAAGCAAACATGAGGCATTCAGGACTCTTGACAAAAAAAAAATTAAATTGAATTATGAAGGATATGCAAATGGAAGCTTCTTTGGTGTGACTACCAGGACATGTGCTTTGTATTTCCTGTCTGGGCTGAAGGAACCTGTGCAACTGGACAAGGTGTTCAGAAACAGGAAAAGGGTGGTGCTCAGTATTTCCCTACTGCTGACAGTTGGAACCATCCAAAATATTGGTTAAAGAAACAAGCTAACATGTCACAAATCCGGGGAGGGTTACAAAGCTGACAGCCATGGCTAGTATTTTCAATCAACTGTGTTCCTGGAGAAGCCTTGTCTTTCTCCAGGACAAAATCTCCCGAAGTATTTATTCAGGTTTCAAAGGCTATCTTTTCTATAAGGCAGGGAGTATAACGACAATACATATTCAAGGCAGATTTGTAAGAAGTGCAGTGTTCTGTCCTGCCTACCTTTGTCTTAACAAAGACTTGAAGTACTGAGTTGTTTAGAATGCCGTTTGGAAGGATTCTCAGCAGGAATTCATGATATGAAATTTTAAAGGTAGAATAATACATTCAATTTTAGTAATTAAAATTAATGGGGAAATGAACAGTAGCCAGTGTGTGATATGCCTCTCTCCTGTGGGGAAGATATAATTGGCATTGTAGATGAACAGGGCATGGCCGTGTAGTAAGCAGCTGCAGAGGGTGCTTGCTTATCTGTCTGTGTCTCCATACATGAATAAGGTGGTAACTAAACATAAGGAAATACTTCATTGTCTGAGTTCTTTGCTTTCACCAGCACCGTTTTCTTGTGAAGCAAACTTCTATCTTCTATTCAGAATTTTTTTCATTTCTCTTTGGGGTGTTCTAAATCTGCGCTCAATTTCATAGTTCTCTGGATAAGCCAGGCTGCCCTGTACCAACCAGTGAAGCCATACTCTCACGTCTTTCTGTCCTGGCCTCACATTAACTTTGTATTCATTTCATAAATATTTCCTGGAGACTGAATGTCAGTCATTTTGCCTTTACTTCACCTTGTTGCCTGTGCAGTTTCTACTCTTGACTTATTTATTCCTTTCTCAAAACACTCTGTGCTTTTCTATTTCTGAACATTTTTGCTTTTTTTTTCCTACTTAACCTTTTCCTTGAAGAGACCTTCTTGCATCTCCATTTGTATGGCCATACAGATTTCAGAAATGCCTGAGAAAGGTATTACATTTCTGCTGTACTTCAAAATAACTTCATCCTCTTCAGAACCCTGATAATGTTGAAAGGCAGACCTTTGCATCTCCATAACCTACATAAAACTAGCAAGTGGTTAGGGTAGGTAGAGCGACCAATCCATGCCACCTGTCAATATTCAGATTTTCTTACCCACAGAATGAGTATAACTCTGCTACATCACTTGCGAGATATTTGTCACAAGCACAGGTGATGGTTTTATAGACTTGTATCTCTAAGTTTTAACTCTATTTTAAATTAATGCCATTCTTTAAATTGATAGCACACCTGATGGATGAGTACATGAATGAAGACATTTGTATGCATAAACACAGAAGAATACGCATTTACAAGACAATATTTTATCCACTATTATAGGAATAATTAGAAACCCGAAAAGCAGTTGTTACAATCTTAACAATCTACAAGTCACTGTTCTAATTCCAAAGCCTACCGTTTTCTCCAGATTGTCAGGATTGTTTACTCTGGGATACTTAGACCAATAGAGAATACTGTCCAATGAGTGCTAGGGACAGCACATGCTAGCCTCATCAGGAACATCCTCCACCCCTACACAGTAGAATGGATGAAGTACATTTCAAAGGACCATAACATGCTCATGCTCAACCTCATCCCTGCTTTCTTCTCTTGTCATCAGACTCCTCAGCATCTAGGATTTCCCATGCACTAAATAATAATTGTATTTCCTGTTATAAATACAGATGTGAAACCCCAGGTTAGTAAGTGCCTCTAAAGACACTCATGAATTCTGTCCACATCCTCCTCTGTAGACAAGTTGCAATAAACACTGAGATGTGCTTAGTATACATTCTGGTCTTATTCCCCAGGGACCATAAACGCTCCCACAGTCTGGAGCAGCACTCTGAGTACTCTAGAAAATGGAAGAGACTGGCGACTTCCCCAAATGATTCCTCATTTTCACAAAAAGGATACCAGCAAAGCTCTCTGTAAGACTTAATAGGCAAGAAATTAGGGTCAAAAACTAATATATGTCACAATTTTTAATAGAATTTGTCCTCATTCATCTATTCATCCATTTAATCTGGTCTTGTGATACATCCAGCTCTCCTCAGAGTGATACTCGGTAAATACAGTATGACACAACCTAATGTCACGGGGATTAACAACCTGCATTGTAAACTACATGTGGAAACTGCATTATATGATAAACAAAAACCTATAAAGTCTGAGCAAGAATTCGTAAGAGATTATCAGAAATGTATTTTAAATAGGTGAAGTAAAATCAGAGGCACACACATTCTAAGTGTTTTAGGAGCAACCTGGGAGCTGGCATGAAACAAAGCAGGTGTTTTTGTAGCAGGTGGGGTCTCCTTCTCATGGCACACTTTCCTCCCCAGGAGAAGCAGAGCTAGAGTGGATGCTTGCTGGCCTACATCCTACATCTCCTCTTCTCAGATCTATGTACTTAGACTCGCAAAGGATAGCTTTTACTGTTTTTGTTTTCATGTGGAGAAAAATACATGTTCTCCCGCTCAAAGTAAACACTCTGGAAGTAGTTGCGACTGTTCAGATTTCTTTAAAGACCCTAACGCCACTTACCCTTGCTTTTCGACTGCAGGGAACATAATGAAATTGAAGTCTCTCATGGAGCTTTTCTTCTCCTTCTTTCAGCCTTAACAGAAAGCAATAGGGGACGTTCAGGCCACCAATGTCACTGCCATTTCAGCGTCTGCTTAGGTTTATTCTTAAGAAAAAAAGAACGTCACTGGCTTAATGCTTTTTTTATTTTTTTGTGCACATATGTTTTGCTTAGAGAAGCCCTGAGATTTGACATTTACCTCCTCCTTCCTCTCTCAACTCCTCCCTCACATGCCTCAGTTTTCTTTTCTTCATCTTGGGCAAGACAGAAGTTTGAGACTGAATGGAGGCCTCTGGCTACAATGCTTTTGACAGAAGCTTCAGCAGCCCAGCCTTGCCTTCCCTTCCCTTCCCTTCCCTTCCCTTCCCTTCCCTTCCCTTCCCGCCCCTCCCCTCCCCCTCCCTTCCTCTCCCCTCCCTTCCCTTTCCTTTCCTTTCCTTTCCTTTCCTTCCCTTTCCTTTCCTTTCCTTTCCTTTCCTTTCCTTTTCTTCCCTTCCCTTCCCCTCCCTTTCCTCTTTCTTTTTCTCTCTCTTATTTTTCTTTTTTCTTTCTTATCATAGTCCTGGTACACAATTTACTTCAAGGCCTACTGTGTAGTTACAGGGAATTCATACAGGTCATTTTGAAACAAAATTTGAAATTCTTTTTGGACAACTTTTAAGGTCACATTTCCTGTGGATACATTACACAAAAAGGGTTATTCTTGAATTTTTCTGGTATTTGGGAACCTAACTCCTGTCCTTTTAGCTCTGAGCTGTAGTCTTTGATGGATGAACCATTTTACTGGTCTCCTTTTGATATTTGGCTTTTGGCAGCTGAACCAAACTTCTCTATGGAATCATACAGAATGGAAAAAAATTCTGCTAACTAAAAGTTCCACTTTGAATTCTTGTCCTCTTGAAGGAAAGAAATAAACATAGAAATTCAGTTTAAGTACAAGTTTTATTAGCAAGCTAATAAAACCAAAAGGCAGTGCACTCAGGAGAAGTAAAGAGATTGAGTGAGGCCCCTGAAGGACACATGGCAGCTAATTGGGTTCTGTATTCCAGATAATTCCATTATTTTGATCTGTGTCTGGTAGGAAGCATGCTAACATGTTAAGATGACTCCTTGGCATTGTGCATCATACCTTAACATAGAAAACTTCTTCCCTAAACCTCATTGAAGTCTTACAGAGGAGTGTCTGGGAAAGTGAATGACTGATCAAAAATCATGTTCTCAAGATGTTATAATAAATCAGGGGGCTTTTGATATTATAGTTTTTGTTAATGACTATGTATCACAACTGAGATAGTGCCCAGCATCTTCATTCTTGATACATTCATTGGAAAGGATCTAACTGTAATTTCAAGAAAGTTTTAATATTAAAGGACTTTCTGACCATTAGAATTCACAGTTACACAGTAGTATTTGCTTGCTTTCTCTCATCTATAGGTCCATGCTATTGATGCTCATTGTCCTCTTCAAGACATATTAATTCATAGAATTATATAAATAAGATAGATGAAGTCCTGGTTCTTTAATGTCCTCTTCAGGCTGAGCAGGCATGTATAGCTTGCCTTTTAGCCCAATATGTGTCACATTAGTGGTATAATAAGTTTGTTGAAGTGAGCAGCCTTCGATTATGAGTAATGGCTCATTGTGTTGAGTGCAGTTCTAGAGCAATTTTGTCTCATTCTATAGGTTGTAGAATATGGTTTATCAAAACTCTGCTTTAAGTAAGGACTTATACTGTTCCAGATATTTTAAAAAAAAAAACTTCACTCCTTAAATCTAAACAGCATATTTTCTTTTTGTTTCTCAAAAAATTCCAGAAGTTTTGAGAGCAACAATGGGCAACTTGGAGAACCTGCAAACCAATCTTTGTCTTTATCAACTATTCTCTGGTTTTTGTGATTTTAATCAGGAAATATTAAGGTCTGCCTTGTGGTAGAGAAAGGATTTTGTGACTCTTAGAATTAATTCAGAGCAGAATTCCAAAGCTGTTCTGAGACACAGGAGAACTGGGTATGTCATTCTTGGTGTAGGTATGAAGCTTTCTGGAAGAGATGACATCTTTTTGCTATCATATACATTAAACAAACTGAGAGTCTATAGTTTACTCCAACTATAAATTACCCAGAACTGTGTAACACTGTAATAGTACTCCAAACTACCCTCCCACAATTTAAAAAAATCATTGATTTTATAGTTATGTTGCAATAAGGGCCAATATAGTCCAAACCAGCTATAAGAGTGAACATCAGTGCTCTAGTTGACATTTGTACTTCTTTTCTGGGGTTAAAAGGAATTAACATTGAAACATTTTTATAAACCCTGAGAACTATGTGTTCTGTTGAGTCTGGCTAGGCCATCTAACGAACATCGTGACATGTTTCCCACTCCTAGAACAGAACCAGTAGGGTATGGGCCTCCACATGTTGATGGTTTCTATGGACATAATGCTTGTTTATATAATATGTACATATTTTCTTTTTTTTTTTTTTTTACATATTTTCATGCTCCTCCTTTGAGGAATTTCCTCTCTTCCAAGGTTACTGAATCTGATAATCAGAGAAAACATGAGTAAAGAGAGGAAAGGGTGTGGCTACTGTCTCAGCAAAATGGTAAATGCTTATAGTTTCAGGACTACCCTTAAGGCTATGGGAAAAAACTCTGAAAACATGAGTTCAGGAATATATAATTTCTCAACTATGCAAAATATAAGGTACCTTATGAATTTTATAAGGAGCATCGTAAACCTAAAAGAACATAGGCAACTGTACTATGAGCCAGCTTGTCAGAAAAACACAAAGGCAAGTAGATACAAAGGCAGGCATATTCCTGAGTTCAATATCTGCCTGAGACAGAACTAGGCTGGGCTTAGGCATGGTGAAAATGCCAATCTCAGGACTGGAGCCTACCCATCTTGTTAATTTTCTGTGCTTACAAAGGCAGGCAGATTTTTTAAAAAAAAATCATATGCTATGTTAAAATATGTTCTTGTTATCTCTTTATAAGAATCAAGGGGCTGAGGTTATGGAAATGCTGATTCATGGGATATTTGAAAGGGACTCTTGGGTAATGACTGAATTAATATGTAAATAAATGACTGGTCTTTTGATCTTCAAAAGATGAGCTATCCAGAGAGATTTTTGGAATTTCTAGAGAGACGCTGTCTAAAGAGAGATGTCTGGAAATCTATAGTGAACAGAATGTAGACTGAAAGCTTGTACCACATGATTTGACTTCAAGATGTACTTTTATAGCTCCCAAACACCCCTTTCTCAGAACCCCTCTCCAAGCTGAGGCTAGTTATTGGCAATGTTCTCTGGCTCTACTCTAGTTTTGGATTCAATGTAGCAAACTATGCTCTTTGGGCCAAAGTTAAAAACACTAAATTGTTTCTCCTATGCATAGACTGTGTGTAGGTAGTTACTTCTTAATCAATAAAGATTGGCTTACATAGCAATTTCTACTTCCTTTAGTAACAGTACAAAATGGATGAAGGCTATGTTTAGAGTTTCCATAGTGACTGAGGAAGTAGAACTGTTTGGGAATGAATTATGGATGATACCATGCCTTATATTACAAGTAAGTCTTAGATACCTGAAGTACTAGGAGGGAAAGGGTAGTTTAGAAAGGGGACTCAGAACATTTTACAAAGAAGATGTTCTTAACTTTAACTGTTGTCCATAATTACATTATAAAAGCAATTATATATGCTTATATTATGTATGCATATACAAATATGTTTGTGCACAAAGATATCATAGATGCACACTTTCCACAAATAATGTGTATTTAAAAACGAATAGATAAATATTACAGAAGAACAAAGAGAGTATTTGTGATTCCAATAATTTTAAAAAATGAATACTTATGACAATTTAAACTGGTATCTTCAAGAGACACATATATTTACATGAACACACACAATATTTTACAAGAAATAAGTAAATATACAAGTTGTTTTGGAAATCTAAATTTTCTAGAAATATAATGTAGATAAACCCAATGCTCTATTCTAAATTTTTGTATTGACAGACACACAGTTACACAGGCAGACACATGAACATGCATACAAAACCATACGTTAATGCACAAACATGTATACAAAGACGAAATAAAACACAAATTCTTAGTTAAATTATTATGTACTGGTATGATTGATTCTTTAATATCTGTGAAGATTGATCTATTCAGCTACATATTCAAATTTACTTATTATTTTTTCTCTTCATTAGAAAACAGTTTTTATATTAGGAACATGTTCATCTCTTGACAACTGTACATTCAAAAGGGTTATAAATCTTCTACGTCATATTTTTTGTGAAATTACCTTATTAATTTATGTAGCTGTTTTAAATTTTTAGTGGAAAAAATATTGATGTTTATTTTATGAATTTCTTTTTTGTAGTTATACAAAAAATATTAGCCTATTTTAATAATTTGTTCTATTTTAAAAATTAAAATGTTTGTATTTAAATTACATATTAATCATGTCTGTATATCCTGAGAAATGTGAATCATAATTTTGCATATTTTTCTGTTCTATCTGACAATAAGATTTTTATAGTCTAAAGAGACAACCCCAAATATAACTTTGTTAAATATAGTGATTTAAAAAGAAAAAAAACCTAACACATTGGAATCAAACTAAACAAACCTAAGGAAAAGAGCCCAGGGGAAGGCCAAAGACTCAGAGACCTACTTGTTTGCACACTCTAAGAATGTTAGACTGGAATTCCTATATGTACACAGAAGATCAGGTATTGACCTGTGTAGGCCTTATGCATGCTGCCTCAGTCTCTAGGGGTCTATATGTGGTTTGATTCTGATGATTTAGAACAAGGACCTTGTTTTCATTGTGTTCTCAGTCTCCCTGACTCTCACAGTCTTTCTGCCTCTTCTTCTGAAGGTTGCCTTAAACCCTGAGAGGAAGAACTTTTTGGAACCATTTTATTTAGGGCTGAGTGAATATTCTATGGTCTCTAAGTCTCTGCCTTGGTATAGGTCTTTATCTTTGTTCCTATTTGCTGGAGGAGGAAGCTTCTCTAATGATGGCTGATCAAGGCAGTGACCTATGATTATACCAGGATGCTAATATGAAGAATTTTATTGATCCTTTATTTTTAGTATGGTAATATTTGTCTTTACACTTGTCTCAAGTTCATGGTCACCCAAGCAATGTTGTGTATGAGTTCTCTCTCATGAAGTGAGCCTTAATTCAAAGCAAATATTTATTGGTTACTCCCACAAGCTAAGAACTACCATTTCCCTGGCATAACTTAGAGGGAGGACATTATTTTAGAACCAATTGGAGTTTGCTTGTAGTTTTTTTTTTCTTTAGTAGCTTGAGTAATACCTTCCTAACCTATAACCACTAACATACAGGGATAGAGTTTTATGTAGGCACTAACTACACTTCTCTATATTTAACAATTTGTGTAGATGTTGCCTTCAGCCATCAGTTTGTAGAGAGTAAACTAGTCTTAGCAACAACCTGGCTGTTTGAAGATTTGTTATTTAATGGCTGAGTAATATTTCTTTGTGTAAATATACCACATTATCTATTTGTGTGATCAAGGATATCACACATATGTCCCAAAGTGGTATATTTGGATCTTGAGCTTGATAAATTCCCATATTCCTGAGAAACTGCCATACTGTTTTGTATGCAGGCTATAGAACTTTGTGATCCCTCCAACAATGGATGAGTGTTCTCTTTATTCACATCCTTGCTGGCATATGCTGTCATTTGTTTTATTGTTCCTAGTTATTCTGGCAAGTGTTAAAATAAAATCTCAGAGTAGTTTGATCTGTATTGCCCTAATGATTAGGGATGTCGAACATTTAAGTGTATCTTAGCAATTTGTTTCTTTTTTATTTTTGAGAAATCTTCATTTAGATGTATAATTCCAATTTTAACTGTGTTATTTGTGGACTTCTTTATATATAATGTTATATGTTCTTTAAATAGTTGACTATTAGCTCCCTGTCACTTATATAGTTGGTAAAATCTTTTCCTGTTCTGTAGGCTGCTTCTTGATTGTGACCTTTATTTTGCAGGACATGGTCAGTTTCATGGGTCTAGTTCCTTAATTGTGAATCTCAGTACATTTGCTAATATTATTCTTTTCAGAAAGTTGTTTTTCCCCCTGAGACTATAATCCCCACTTTTTCTTCTATCAGTTTCAGCATATCTGGTTTTATGTAAAAGTTTTAACCTATTTAGAGTTCAGTTTTGTGTAGGGTGATAAGTACAGATCTATTTGAATTTTGCTAAATCTAGCCATCATTTGTTGAGGGTCTTGAGGTTTTTTTTTTTTTTTTT
>JADRCD010175433.1:0-14857 GCA_019843815.1 Montemys delectorum | reverse complement strand
CTCTCTCTCTCTCTCTCTCTCTCTCTCTCTCTCTCTCTCTCTCTCTGTCTCTGTCTTTCCATGCTGCTCTCTTAAGTCACCTGTCTTTCCTTGTGTGAGTTGAGTGTATCCTATTTCTGACTCTGTCAAATCTTTCTCTGATTCATCACTTTGTCTGCCCCTCAATTAGATGTCACCTTCAAACATGGCTATATCCTTCTACAAACTAGCTTTGCCTTTATTGATTGGGATTAAAGGTGTGTACTAATTGCAGCTGTATTGCAAGGTCTGTATTGTAGGTAGGGGGATTAAAAGTGTGTCATTCCAGCTGGATCTCACAGACCTAGAAGATCTTTGGATGTGATCCCATGCAAGAATGGTCATGTTGCTGGGTTAAAATTCCTCTACAGTATTGTAATTGGTTTTTTTTCTCCCCCAACAGGGTCTCACATACCCCAGCATTGTCTTGAATTTAGTATGTAGCTACAGACGGCCTTGAACTCCTGACCCTCTTGTTCCTGCTTCCCAATTGCTAGGATTATGGATACTCAAATGTTGAAGAACTTCAGGCAATGATATTCCAGTTGTGTTTGGAGCAGACACTGTGGGACACTGGGTGATGAAGGACCACACTTTCTGCCCCTAATCTCCCAAACTCGTCTCTTCTCTCATCTCCTAGAAGCTCTATTCTCTGTTCTTCTATTTTCTGCCATGCCTGTCCCAAAGTACCCCCATTACTGGTAGTTTTTTCTTGTCCCTTCCTGAAGCTTCTTGAATCTCTCTCTGCTTTCAAAGAATCCTTTGTACTTGGAGGCACATGGTATCCTAATTAATATTTACTGCACACAGGCACAGAGCCAGGAACTCAATAAACAGCAGTGCATTCTTTGCCCCTCTGGACATCTCTCTGGATAACGATAACACCAAGGCTGGCAGATCCAGGATCTGGAGTGGCCCTGTTTGACCCTGCTGTGTAGACTTTAACACACTATGTGTCCATTGCTTATGTATGTGTTTGTTTGCCCAGTGGACACCAAGGTCTTGCTATGGTATTGTGTCTGAAATGGGTGCTTCAGGTCCAAGCTTCGTGGGGAGCACTTGTAATCCTAGCATTTAGGAGGCTGAGGTGGAGGAGTGTGAGCTCCAGGCCAGACTGCGTTACAAAATGAGACCTTGTATCAAAAATAGAGAGGAGAGTCGAGGAGGGGAAAGGAGAGGAACAGAGAGAGAGCATGAGGGAAAGAGAAAGGAAACAAAAAAGAAAGCCTTTCTGTCGGCATCTCCAGTACTCACAGCCAACTGCTGCTAAGAAGCAGGCTTTCTGTAATGACCCTCATGAGGAAGATCATTGTGCTCAAGGGACATTATAGAAAAGGTAGTGACAGAAATCCACGGCAAAGGAGAAATTCCTCACGAGAGGAAGGCATGGTCTTTGCTTGTAAACAATTGGAAGATGACCACACTTTGACTATAACATTCATAACCTGTCATCCTGTACTGAGACTTCCTGCTAAGAAAAGGGAGAAGTGGCTGAGCATTACGATGCAGGTCTTTAATCCCTGAACTTGAGAGGCAGAGGCAGGTGGATCTCTGAGTTCGAGGCCAGCCTGGCCTACAGAGCCAGTTATATAGAGAAAAATGGTCTTGAAAAACAGAGGGGGGCGGGGGGGGTTACACCATTCCCAGACAGGAGCTGGTAAAATGAATCAGCAGGCGGAGGTGCTTGCTACCCTCCCTGATGACCTAAGTCTGATCCTCAGGATCCTAAGGGTAGGAGAAGAAACGTGTTTCCTCTAAAGTGTCCTCTGATCTCCATGCGCATGCCAGGGAATGTGTACGTCCAAACACACATGCATAAATAAATGTAAGTTAAAAAATAATGAATGAGGGCTGGAGAGATGGCTCAGTGGTTAAGAGCACTGGCTGCTCTTCCAGAGGTCCTGAGTTCGATTCCCAGCACCCAGATAGCAGCTCACAACCATCTGTAATGGGATTTGATGCCCTCTTCTGGTGTGTCTAAGGACAGTTACGGTATATTTACATAAAAATAAATAAAATCGAAGAAGAAGAAGAAGAAGGAGGAGGAGGAGGAGGAGGAGGAGAAGAGGAAGAGGAAGAAGAAGAAGAAGAAGAAGAAGAAGAAGAAGAAGAAGAAGAAGAAGAAGAAGAAGAAGAGGAAGAAGAAGAGGTGAAACAGAGGGAGATTGGTAGAAGGGAGGGGAAGCAAAGAAATGTGCCCTCATGGGAAGGCTGGGACTCCGTCCTCTGAAGCTTGAATTGCCTTCACGGAGACCTACCAAGCATGTTTTGTGGCCGGGGAGATGGGTGGGTCACTTTGTGAGGCACTTGTCATTAGAACTCAAGTTTGATCCCAAATCTATGGAGAAAATCCTGGCCCAGTGAGCCACCATGTACACACTTGTAATCCCAGCAATGAAGAGATCCCTGGCACTCACTGGCCAACCACCAGCCTAGCTGAATTAGTCAGTCCCATTGTCACTGAAAAATAAAAGCAAAGGGGCCAGTGAGGGGGCTCAGCAGGTAAAGGGATTAGCATTCCATTCGAGCTGAGTCCATAGAGTCCATTGGGGCTGCAGCTGAGCCTGATGACCTGAGTTCGATCATGGGGACCCACATGGTGGAAGGAGAGACCTGACTCCCATGAGTTGTTCTCTGACCCCCTCGTATGCACTGTGGCATGCATTTGAGAGAGACTACATACACTCATGCATGTGCACGCATGTGCACACACACACCAAGTAAATACATGCATATACATACATACATACATACATACATACATACATACATATATGTAAAAAATTAAAACAAAACCAGGTGGATGACCCCTGAGGCTGACCTTGATTTCCATATGAACCCCAGAGCACACGTACACTTCCATAGACACAAGTACACACACATGCACATGTGGACACATGTGCATTGCTTTGGATTGGGCTCACCCATTGCTCAGCGTTGCTCCTCCTGTCTCTCTAGATGGCTTTTCTCTACCCCTCCCCCCGTTGTTTTCTTTCTCTTTCTTTGAACTTGATCTCTCCATACCTCTGTTGTTTGCTTGGGCCTCCAAGGAAAGATGGAAGCATGATATTGAAATGGACAAAAGAGTCCACTGGGCGGGCAGTGGTGGCACACGCCTTTAATCTCAGCACTTGGGAGGCAGAGGCAGGTGGATTTCTGAGTTCAAGGCCAGCCTGGTCTACAGACTGAGTTCCAGGACAGCCAGGGCTACACAGAGAAACCCTGTCTCCAACAAAACAAAAAACAAACAAACAAATAAAAAAACAGAAAACAAAAAAACCCAAAAGAAAGTCAGAAAAAGAGTCCATTGGGGCTGAAGCTGTCTCTTTGAATATCCTAGCTGAGCTAGCTGGTTAAAGACACCACCAAATTTGCTCACTATCTGGGCTTCTGGTTCATGTTTACAGTGAGCCCTTGACAATCCTCCCATAGAAAGGCCAAAGGGCAAGGCACTCGATAGCTGCTGCCTGGGCCTCCTCTGGGCCTCTCTCTGGGGCCACGCCCCTTCCTGGATTGGACTTGGGGTATGTGGGGTAGAAGATCTCTAGAGTGGCTCACCCTGCACCCCGCGATGAGGGCAGCTCTCACTGCATGCAGCCATTTCCGTCTAAGTCTGTTTATTGAGGGCCAGCCAACCTCCTGCAGGTCTTTTGCAAACTCCTGGGTTTCTACACGCTCCTGCACCTCTGGATCTGAGTAAGTCAAGGAGAAGGACCACTCTGAACTTGGTGTTTAAGCTGTCACAGGCTCACTTCCAGGTAAGTGGTCCACAGGATACCCCTTGTGCCCAGTACCCTTGGGGTGTGCGCGCGTGCTTGCACACGAGCTCATGCGTCTGTCTATATTTGTCTGTCTGTCTGAGAGCAAGGAAAGGGTGTCACGGGCTGTCGTGACACCAGTCTGTCTTCCTCCATCAGCCCTCCTTTCTTCAGCCCCTGTGCCTCCTACCTCAGTCCCGTCTATGTCCCTGGCATCTTCCTGTGAGTTTCAAACCTCAGATGTCTTTCTCAGCTTGGGAGAGAAGGCTGGGCCCAGGAACCAAAAGGGACCTGGGGATAGTGCCTAGCTTGTGCCGTCTGAAGCCTGAGATCCCAGTGGGGTACCACTCTCCATGGTAAGCCTGATCTCCACTGGATAGGATGGGCTCCCATGTGTGTTCCTTGGCTCCTCACACCTATGAGATCACACTGTCCTACTCTCTCCCACCTTCCCTCCATTTATTTCTGATGGAGAGTTATGGCATTTGTTTATTCGCTGTTTTGATTTGTTTTGTTTGTGTCTGTGTATGTGGGGTGGCAGGTTCAAGACAGGGTTTCTCTGTGGGCTGGCCTCAGACTCATAGAGATCCGCCTGCCTCTGCCTCCCAAGTGCTGGGATTAAAGGTGTGCATCACCACTGCCTGGCTCTTTTTTATATTTATTTATTTATTTATTTATTTATTTATTTATTTATTTATTTATTTTTGAGAGGGGATAGAGATGCATATTGCAGCCTGGCCTCAGATTCAACATGTAGCCTAGGATGACCCTGCTCTTCCTACCTCCACCTCCTAAGTGCTGAAGGTGCAGGTGTGCACCACCACGCCCAGTGTTGGCCGTGCTAGGGAGGGAATCCAGGGCTACTCCAAGGCTGGGCAAGCACTCTCCCACCAGCTATATTCCCACTCCCTGGCTTTTTTATTTGTTTGTTTGTTTGTTTGTTTTGAGGCAGCAGGTTGTTGTCAAATTCATGGACATCTTCTTGCTTCAACATTTCCATCCCCCCCCCCCTTAAACCCCCCCCCCTTCCCCCGAGTGCTTGGATTACAGGCATGAACCACCATACTGGACTTGCTTATGTATTTATTTATTTTGTTTGTTTACCTTTTCAAGACATAGTTTCTCTGTGTAGTTCTGGCTGTCCCAGAACTTACTTTGTAGACTAGGTTGGCCCCCAGCCCCTCACTGGAGGAGTCTAGGCAGGTGCTCCACCACTGAGCCACGCCCCCAGCCTTCACTGGGGGATTCTAGGCAGGGGCTCTACCACTGTGCCACGCCTCCAGCCCCTCACTGGGGAATTCTAGGCAGAGGCTCTACCACTGAGCCACACCCCAATCTTCATTTCCTTTCATAGAGTAGGGTTTGATATAAGATTGGCCAGAGAGAATAAGAGGGCCCTGAGGCACAAAGAAGACCACAAAAGACTCAAAAGAACAAGGCCAGATGGGACACTGGGATATTTGTAGTCCTAACAATCAGGAGGCTGAGGCAGGCGTATCATAAACTGGACTGGATATAGAAACCCCATCTCGCGGGGCGGTGGTGGCACACGTCTTTAATCCTAGCACTTGGGAGGCAGAGGCAGGCAGATTTCTGAGTTCGAGGCCAGCCTGGTCTGCAGAGTGAGTTCCAGGACAGCCAGAGCTACACAGAGAAACCCTGTCTCCAAAAAACCAAAAGAGAGAGAGAGAGAGAGAGAGAGAGAGAGACAGACTGACAGAGACAGACAGACAGAGACAGACAGAGTGAGGGAGAAAGAGAGAGAGAAAGAGAGAGAGAGAGAAGGAGAGAAGGAGGCGGACCACGAGAGGATGGTGACTGGAGCTAGCATTCCATGAACTCTGCCACAGTGTCTTTTGCTAGAAGCTTCCTCCTCTGCCAACGGCCCTGCTTGTGTTCTGGGAAGGATGAGGGAAATGTCCGTGCTTCTCACCTCTGTGGGCCATGCCAGCCTCCAACCTGATGAGACTGTTGGGTAAAAGCTGGGTCACTTTGGGGACTGACCAGGTCTCTGGCTTTGGGTGTGGCCTGAAGAAAGCCTTTAAGGCCCTGCTATTTACATAAATATTTTGTTAAAAAACAACCTTAGCATCCTGTCTTTTCTATTTCTTTCTTTTTTAAGGGAGTGGGGGGGGGGTGGTTCTGTGTAGCCCTGGCTGTCCTGGAACTCACTCTGTAGACCAGGCTGGCCTCGAACTCAGAAATCTGCCTGCCTCTGTCTCCCAAGTGCTGGGATTAAAGGCGTGCGCCACCACTGCCCGGTCTTTTCTATTTCTTTTACAAAAGCCTACAAAGATAGAGTTCACTGTTTTATTCTTTACAGTATAAATTGACAGCTGTGTTACAGCTTGGTGTGGCCCTGGTTTTAATCCCCAGCACCATTGCCACCAACAGAAAGGACTTTCTAAAAGGGTAGGTTGAGGCCAACAAGGCTCATGAGGCAAAGGCACTTGCGGCCAAACCTGAGAACCTGAGTTTAGTCCTGCAGCCCCACATGGTAGAAGGAGGGAATTGAGGAGCTGGGCTTAGTGGTGCACACCTTTAATCTTAGCACTCAGGAGGCAGAAGCAGGTTATCTCTGGGTGTTTGAAGCTAGTCTGGACTACAGAATGAGTTGTAGGACAGCCAGGGTTACATAGTGTGTCCCTGTCTTGAATAAAACAACAACAACAAAAAACCTATAGTTTAATTCCAGAATATTCTATCACCTCTAAAGAGAAACCCCGCCCCCATTCATCCCTATGGATTTTCCTGCTCTGTTTCTTCACTTGACCTTAGCCAAAACGTTGAGAAGTGTTTTCTCCAATCATCTCTTTCAGATGGAATAGTGTGGCCTTCATGCCTGGCTTTGGTCATTGGCGGGGATGGTCTTAAGGTTTACCCACTGTGTAGCATCAATCAGCACCTTATACACTTTCGCAGATCAATGATATTCTGCTGTGTGTAAATATTGCACAGTTTTGTTCCACTATGCGTAAATATTGCACAGTTTTATTCCATTACGCATAAATATTGCAGTTTTTCCTACTCCCTTTTTAGCAGTTACGGAACTGTAGCTGTGAATATCAATGTGCAAGTTTTCGGGGGAAATGTGCATTTTGTTTTATTTGCTTGGCTAGAGAGTCAGAGTAAGATTGAGTCATATCAGAACTCTATTCTTAACTTTGAGGAACTGCAGAATGTTTCCATATTGTCGTGGCATTCATATTCCAAGCGGCAATGAATGGAAGTTCACAGTTTCCGCGATACACTTGCTAGTTTCCAATTTTTTGTTTAATTACCAAACCACACTGTGCATAGGTTTGCCTGCAGCCCAGCTTGGTAGGCTCAGCACCCTCAGGCTGCTCCGTAACAAAGCATCTTCTGACTCTCTCTGAAGCATCTGCTGTACCAAAGGATTCTGTGCTGTCACACAGCCTCCCTGGCCCCCAGCCCCAGACAATCAGAATTGCACTGTTGGACTATTTGGGGTATTGCATGTAAATGGAAGACTGGGGATGTAGCTCAGATGTAGAGCCATTGATGGACCAGTTGTTGAGGAGAGGGGTCACCAAGGTGGATCAGCAAGTAGAGGTGTTGGCTGATAAGCCTGCCCCAAGGAAAGAACAGACATAAGTTGACCTCTGACCTCCACATGCACACCGTGGTGTGTGCGGGAAGACCACCAACACAAGCTAACCAACTAAATAACCAATTAAATAAATGTGTAAAGAACTCCAACACAAACTAACTAATTAACTAACTAACTAACTAACTAACGCTTAAAAGAAAATAAAGCTGGGTGTAGCGTTGCATATCTTTAATCCTGGCATTGAGAAGCAGAGGGAGGTGGTTGTCTGAGGCTAGCCTGGTCTACAGACTAGATTGTAGGTTGGCTTGGGTTACAGAGTGAATCACAACACTATCTCAACAACAACAATAAAAAGGGCTGGAGAGATGGCTCAGTGCTAAGGAGTGCTCACGACCGCTCAGCACTTTATACACTTTGCAGATCAATGATATTCTGCTGCGTGTAAATATTGCACAGTTTTATTCCACTACGCGTAAATATTGCACAGTTTTTCCTACTCCCTTTTTAGCAGTTACAGAACTGTAGCTGTGAATATCAGTGTGCAAGTTTTCGGGGGAAACATGCATTTTGTTTTATTTACTTGGCTAGAGAGTCGGAGTAAGATTGAGTCATATCAGAACTCTGTATGAGTTTGAGGCTAGCCTGGTCTACAGAGTGAATTCTAGGACAGTCAGGGCTACATGGTGTGTCCCTGTCTTGAATAAAACAAAACAAAAGCAAAAACCCTCAAAGGAAAAAAAAAAGGTTCCAGTAGACCATGGTAGGTGGTGACCTATGGACCATGGGGCCTGCTTGGAGTAAGTAGGTTTCTGGGGGCCTGCCATTCAACGGCATCTGAACTTCAACCCTTCCAGTGTTCCCCTACTTCCTGACTACCATGAAATGAGCAGCCTTGCTCCATCCCATGATTACTTAACTATGATGTTTAGCCTCACCTCAGACCTAAAGCTCTGGGACCAAGAGACCATAGAGCTGAATCTGTGAGCAAAATAACCCTTCTCTTCTTGATCTGGGGGTGGGGAGGGGGTGTGGGGGTATCTAGGTCAGGCTCTCACTACTGGAACTCACTCTGTAGACCAGGCTGACCTTGAACTCACAGAGATTTGCCTGCCTCTATCCTGTGAGTGCTGGGACTAAAGGCATGCACTGCCACTCCCCACAAGCTTTTTTTCTTGAAGCAGCCTAACAGATTCTTTGTCTGCTCTGTGTTGATGTAACTGAATGGCACAGACTAGGCAATGGTTTTGAATTTTTTGTATTTCTTTTTTTTGTTTGTTTTTGTTTTTTTCAAGACCAGGGTTTCTCTATGTAGCCTTGGCTGTCCTGGAACTCACTCTGTAGACCAGGCTGGCCTCGAACTCAGAAATCTGCCTGCCTCTGCCTCCCAAGTGCTGGGATTAAAGGCATGTGCCACCACCGCCCGGCTGTATTTTTATTTTATGTGTGTGTGTGTGTGTGTGTGTGTGTGTGTGTGTGTGTGTGTGTATGTGTGTGTGTCTGCTGCACGTGTGCGTGCACACTCCCACATACAGGTGGTTACATGAGTGCACTTGCCACAGAGACCAGAGGAGGGAATCAGAAGCACATGGGCTGGAGTTGTAGGTGGTTGTGAGCCAGCCAATGTAGGGGCGAGGAACTAAACTCTGGTCCTCTGCAAGGGCAGTGAGCATTCCTTAGCACTGAGCCATCTCTCCAGCTCTTGTTGTTGTTGTTGTTATTGTTGTTGTTGTTAAAGAGATAGTGTCTCCCCACTGTAGCCTGGGATAGATTGGGATTCACTCTGTAACCCAAGCCAACCTCAGACTCTAATCAGTCCTCTTGCCCTGGGTTCATTACAGGAGTGAGTCACCACGCCTGGCTCTGTACTCGATAAAGAAGAGGAATTTGTTTCTTACAGTTCAGGAGGCTGGAGAGCCTAAGGTCAAGGGACTACGTCTCAGAAGGGCCTCTTGCCTCTTGCAGGGCAGAAGGGAAAAAGAAAGAGACAAGGGAGAAAAGATGGGCCATCCTGTGTGTCTGTGTGTTTGTATATGTGCACTTATGTGCACACATATGTGGAGGCCGGAGGACTACCTCAACTGTCATGCCTCAGGGGCCAGCATACATCTTATTTATTTGTCTATTTATTTCTGATAAGATCTCATTGCCTGGAACTCACTATGAAGTCTAGCCTCGCTGTCTCGCAAGCCCTAGGGATCCTCTCTCCACCCTGCTTCTGGGGCTTCTGGGGTTACTGTGCACCCCCACACCAGCCTTAATTTTTATTTATATTTTTTAAGACATGGTCTCACTATGCTGTCCTAGCCAGTCTGGAATTTTTATGTAGACCAAATTGGTCTTGAACTCAGAGATCTGCCCCGCCTGTCTGCTTCCTGAATGCTAGGACTAAAGACGTGTGCTACTAAGCCCAGCAAGCTGGTTTGTTTGTTAATTTACACACGAGTTCTTAGGAGTGTACTTGAGTCTTCACACTTTCGAGGCAAGTATCTTATCTACCAAATCCTCAGTCTCAGTCCTCAGCCCCAGCCCCACCCTGTGTCAAAAACCGACTCCACAGTGGCACTCATCTAAGAGCCCACGCCTCTGCCTGTGTGTTCCGAAAGACCTGAGAGCGGCCACTCGTTTAGCTTTGAATGAGTGAGTTTACTGACTATGTAGAAAGCAGAAGTACAAGCATAAGAGAAGAGAAAGAGAAAACACAAGCGATCGAAGCAGTTGCTCAAAACATCCAGCAGAAACCAACCAGGGGAGCTCATCGAGGCAGCAGGCTGGAGTTTCTGAGTCCAGGGAAGAGCAGAGCTTCCCATCAAGTGGGATTTCCAAATTAAAGAACTAGTAACTGGAGCTGCAGAGATGGCTCGGCGGTTAAGAGTATGAACCATCTTGGTAGAGGACGTGAGTCCATATCTAATCACCCACCTGGTGGCTCATGACCTGTAACTCCGACTTCAGGGGATCTAATGCTGTCTTCTGGTCTCATGCACTCGCAGGAGCACACACACATTAACACACAGTTAATTTATTTGTTTTTTGTTTTGTTTTGTTTTGTTTTTTCGAGACAGGGTTTCTCTATGTAGCCCTGGCTGTCCAGGAGCTCACTCTGTAGACCAGGCTGGCCTCGAACTCAGAAATCCACCTGCCTCTGCCTCCCAAGTGCTGGGATTAAAGATATGCACCACCACCACCACCCAGCAACACACAACTAATTTAGAATTCATAGATTTATGTGTGCATGCCCGGTGCACCACAGGATCTAAAGAGGGCACTGGATCCCCACCCACTCCCAGAACCAGAATTACAGACAGTTGTGAGCTGTCATGTGGGTGCTGGGGATTGACCTTGGGTTCTCTGTGAGAGCGGCCACTGCTCTAACTACTGAGCCATCTCTCAGAAACTGGTTGGGGAGGCTGAGGCAGCCAGCCAGGGTTCCCCACAGAACTTTCTTTTTGTGGCTGAACTCCCAGATTCTGTCTCGCACTTCAGCATTTTTGGTGGTAGCCTGGTGGAAACATTGGTGACTTCTGTTGGAAGTGGGTTGTAGCTGCCTGCAGCCACTCATACGAATGGGTCGTCTGGAATAGGGGTCTGGGCCTGAATAATTAAGGGTACCAGAAATGCGGGAAGGGTTTGAAAAAATTAGACCAACACATGGTGTGCTTTCAGTCCACCATCATTCATTGAATTCTCCTTGTTACAAGTAAACAGGTAGATAGATAAAGCAAAATCCGTCCCCTAAATTCATCAGTGACTTGGCACAATCAGCAGCTTCATCTTCAGTCTCTGGAGGCGGGACTTCTGGCGTAATTGGAACTTGGAGAGAGGCTTGGCCACTAGCAGGAGGTGGACAGGAGGTGGACAGAGAGGCGTGGCTATCTGTGGCAAGGCGGGGTCTGATAGAATCAGCCCTCAGCTGTAGGAAGGCCACAGTGGGCCACCTTCCAGTTGTCCTCAAGGTGTTTTTTCTTGTTGGGACGCGGAAGTATGCATTCTTTGGTCTGAAATGGGGAAGGGAAGCCGTGCTTCCTGAGTTGGCTCTTTAGTGAGCTCAAACAACACATGAAAAGGTAAATGTCTTGTCCATTCTGCCATGTTCTGCTTCTGTGGCATTGCAGCTGTCAGTGCCAATGTCCCTGTCGTGGTGGCAATGGGAAATGGTTATGGATTCCTGTGGTTGAACATCTGTCCCCGTGCTGGTAGCTCTGATCTGGGAGGTTGTGAAATCTTTGGCATGGAACCTCCCATCTCCCTTTGCTGGTGGTAACGGGTCATTAAAGATGGATCCTGAAGGCTCTGCTCTAGCTCTCTGCTTCCTAGAAGTGCCATGTCCCTGTCAAACTTGGACTGGGCCTCTCCTGCCCCCATGCCTTTCTTGCCATGAAAGCCATGACCCAAAATAAACTTTTCTTTTCTTGTGTTGCTACTGTCAGGTGCTGAGAAAAATTAATATAGTCCTCTCCCTGGGACATGTCCTGAGATATTTTGAATTGATTTATTTATTTTTCTCATTTCTTTTTGTTTCTTCAGGACAGGTTCAAGTACATGCTAGGCAGGCGCTCTACCGCTAAAGCAGCCCCTCCCTGGGGGATTCTAGGCAGGAGCGCCATCACTGAGCCATGCCCCCAGTCCCTTATTGGAGGATTCTAGGCAGGGGCTGTACTGCTGAGCCACGCCCCCAGCCCCTCACTGGGGATTCTAGGCAAGGGCTCTACTGCTGAGCCACGCCCCCAGCCCCTCACTGGGGATTCTAGGCAGGGGCTCTACTGCTGAGCCCCTTGCCCCCCACACACTGGGGATTCTAGGTAAGTGCTCTGTGGTTGAGGTATACCCCAATCCTCTTTTTTCGTTTTACTTCAAGACAGGGTCACAGTCAATTTCCCAGGCTGGCCTTAAACTCATTATGTCCTTATATTGGCCTGGAATTTGTGGTTCTCCTGCCTCAGTCTCAGCTGGGCGAAAGTCTGTGCTACCAGACCTGGTTCAACTCCCATCTGACCTTAGAGAAAACTAGAATCATCTGTGTAAGTTGTCACCTTAAGCACAGCGTGGTGGCGCACACCTGTAACCCTAAAGTTGTCCTCTGACCTCGACACATGTTCTATGGTACATAAGCATGCATGCTCACACATGCACACGCGCATGTGCACTGCACACACACAATAGTAAACAATTTTTTTTTTTTTTTTTTGGTTTTTCGAGACAGGGTTTCTCTGTGTAGCCCTGGCTGTCCTGGAACTCACTCTGGAGACCAGGCTGGCCTCGAACTCAGAAATCAGCCTGCCTCTGCCTCCCAAGTGCTGGGATTAAAGACATGTGCCACCACCGCCCAGCAGTAAACACATTTTTAAGAAAACTTCCAACAATACAGCTGACATTTCAAGAATTATACTAGAAAAAAAGAGAAAAAACAAAACAAAAAACAACATAAAGCAAAATAAGTAAAATAAATTTAAGAATTAAATTAAAAATAAGCGTCAGTTTTAGCTGACAGAACAAGGCCTATTTTAGATACTACGCGATGGTGTCCATTCTTTTGTGTGGCTCAGTGTGAAACACTGAGCCACACCCAGGCCCACAGAGGTGGGGAGTCTGAGCTGGACCTGGGGCCCTACAGACCTAAGAGGCTTCCTCCCACTCCTTCGTCTGTCATCTGGCTCCTGCCCATATCCCTTCTAGAAGCTCCTTCCGGGCCAGTTGCCTTCCCGATGCCTGCTGAGTCTTTCTTTCTAGCTTCTCTTTCTTAGAACCTCCACTGCTAACTGTCCTATAGCACACACACATGTGCAGGCGCAAACATATTCTCACACACACACACCGGTACAAACATATAGATTTGCACACCACACACACATATACATGCAAAAACAAAACAACCACCAGGGTTGGGAACCCCCAACCTACCCCCCTAGATAGACTATAAATAGGGCGGAGTGGGTGGCATTTTAAGGCCTTGGAAAACCCCCTAAAGGTGTTAGTAATCGGGGAGCCACCATCCACAGCAAGGCCTCCCACTGATGACCTTTGCCAACCCACTCTGGTTACAACATTAGGCCCCGAGCATCTCTGCCCTGCCCTGCACTTCTCTCCCCAGGCATCCCTGATTTTCTACTTCCTCTTCCTGCCACATGTTACCACATCAGGACCCAGAGTGACCATGAGCTTCCTCTCCAAATTACTAAGCAGCAAAGACTGGGGTGGACACTAGAAAATGGAATATTTGGGGCTGGTAGATAGCTCAGCGAGTGAGTACTTGCTGTCCAAGCACGAAGACCGGAGTTCCACCCCCAGAACCTAGGCAAAGGAAGAAGGTGAGAAGCGGTCCCACAGAATTATTCTCTTGACCTCCTCATGTGCATTACAGCACACAGATTCCCGCTCTCCCCACAACAAATGCACAATCAATCAGTCTACTTTTAAAGCTGGGTTTTAGCAATGCAAGTTTATAACCCCAGCGCTGGAACAGATAGGTGATTCCTCAAGTTCCTTGGCCGACCGGTGTAGCCAAACCAGTGACCTCCAGGAGCTGTGAGAAACCCTGTCTCAAAAACCAAGGTGCCTTGAGGCTACAGAGATGGCTTAGTTGTGAGGAGTGCCTACTGATCTTGTAGGGGACTTTCGTTCAGTTCCAAGTCTCCAAGCTGGGCAGTTCACAACTACCTATAACTCCACCTCCAGGCAATCTGACGCCCCCTTCTGGTCTCGGGTGGTACCTGCACTTGTGTGCATGTGTGTGTGCATGTGTGTGCGCACGTGCGTGCATGTGCACACACACACACATTTAAAATAAAAATAGAATCTAAATAAATAAGTGTGGAGAGAAATAAGAGAAAAAGATTCCTAACACCAGCCTCTCCAGCTTTGATACCCATATGCACTCACTTGAATGCATTCACATGTTCACACATGTGAACATTCATGTACACACAGGGTACATACAACACATACATCACATGATATACATTGACAGAAAGGTAATTATAGGCACTCTAGTTACTGTCCTACCTACTGATCTCTTGTAGTATTTTCTTTTTTCTTTTCTTTTCTTTTCTTTTCTTTTTTTTTTTTTTGAGACAGGGTTTCTCTGTGTAGCCCTGGCTGTTCTGGAACTCACTCTGTAGACCCCTTGAACTCAGAAATCCTCCTGCCTCTGCCTTCCAAGTGATAGGATTAAAGGCGTGTACCACCACTGCCCGGCTCTTGTAGTATTTTCAACAAACTATTTTCCCTGTCCCCCCCCAAAAAAAAAGAAAGTTGAAACACACACACACCCCCCTAACTAAATCACTAAGTAAACATAAAAAAAATTTAAAATTTTAAAGCCAAGACTGGAGAAATGGCTCAGCAGGCAACAGGGCTTGGGGTTCTTCCAGAGGACCCAAGCTCAGTTTCCAGCCCTCATTAGTGGATCTGCCTATGACTCCACTTCGAGTTATAATTCTAGTTCCATGGGGTCTGATGCCCTTTTTGTAGCCTCCTCAGGTACCTATATACAGTGCGTGTGTGTGTGTGTGTG
>JADRCD010175429.1:15340-37800 GCA_019843815.1 Montemys delectorum | reverse complement strand
TTTCTTTCTTTCTTTCTTTCTTTCTTTCTTTCTTTCTTTCTTTCTTCTTTGACCAAGTTATCATTGAGTGGTTGGTTATCATGAGCTGGTCTTGTTGTCTCTGACTGTTGCTTGTACCTCCAGCAATCCTGTGTGTCAGTACTCCTGGGAGACTAGTTCTCTCCAGGAGAAATTTGGTATGGAAAGCTGTGGCACAGGATCAACTCTGGGGTGCAGACAGAAACCAAAAGGATCCTGTCCCTGGTTTTTCCTTGGTTCCTGTGCCCTGATGGTTCTTGGGGGTCCCTCTTGAACCAGGAATTTGAGCAGAAGTGGTGATCTTACCTGTTCTCACAGGCGTGTCCACACTCCTGGGAGACCAGCTCTTTCCTGGCAGTATTTGGGTATGGAGTGCTGTGACACAGGACCAACTCTAGGCACAAACCCCAGAGAGTTTTTTAAAAATCTTGTTTGAATACTAAAGGGGTTAGTATTTCTCTCAATTCATTTACAAATATTTGTATGCATTGCCTTTTCAGGTAATACAGTGTAAAAATGTTAAACAATTGATTCAAATTTGAAGATGCCTTAAATTCAATGTTGCTAAGACTAGGGAAATTCACCTCCATCAATAAGAAAAAGCATGTCTTAGTTAATATAAATCAAAACTACAGTGCTCTAGAGTCAGGCAAGATTGAGGGAAAGCTCAGATCCCAATAGAACTGCTGCTGAAGGAAGGTGGTTTTCTTAATATCTGCATGTTCAATGCCTTAGCTCTCAGCTCCCCAGAGAGCTAAGAATCTCCACAACTTCAAGAGATTCAGTATTAGTGTATCCAGTATGTCAGATCAAAAAGAATGTTTGAAAGACTGAAGCCTACTAATTCTATATATTTCATACCTAACCCAAGCAGAGCTATAGTTGAGATTTTGTTATTTCATACTTAACTCAAGCAGAGCTGTAGTTATATTTTGTCTAAACAAGGTATTCATAATGAGAAAAATCAGTTGGCATGCCAGTGTGGATGGGGGAAGGTTCCTGAGGCCTCACACCTAGATTCAGAGCTACAGGCAGTCAATGACTGCTAGGCAAGGGAGAATCATTTCTTCAGTGATGAACTCAGCGATTGAATTTCTAAGTGGTCAGCCTGGAACACGTGTACATATGTACAACACTAAATGAAGTCATGTGTTGTTCACATATTTTATATGTGTGTATATATATGTGTGTGTGTGTGTGTGTGTGTTTGTAATTTGTATATTCGTATATATGTTTGCATGTGTGTAACAATAACATGATGACATGATTTTGAGATGGGCTCAGGTATACAGGAAGAGTTGGAGTGGATAGGAAGGGCAGGAAAATGAATTCAGTACCCATGTATACAATTCTCAAGCAAGTTTTACCAATTAAATTTACAAAAAAGAGAATGAAAAATAAGAATATTCTTTACAATGTTTATCTCACAACACTATTACAATCATTTTTAGTACATTCCTTCTTGAAATACTTTTTTTGACAAAAAATTACTTTTAGTAATTCCCCTCTATTAAAGAATAGGAATGGTCATTTTTTTAGTAGCAGTAATAATATGGAAAACAGAAAGATATTTTACCAAGGTTCTACATTTTACAGTCCTGGTGTATCACGTTACAGGCTTCCTATGTATGCCCTCCTTGTATAAGAAGTAGGTATGAGTAAAGTGTAGGTCTGTATCCAATGTACATTTATTAATTTATAAATGGAATGTACACCATATAGAGTATATAGTACAATGTATAGTGTTGCTTTTACATGTGTTTATATTTTAAGCGAAAATCAAATTTAAATTTTTCTCCTTTTCTTTTTTTTAATTAGACGTTGTCTTTATTGACAATATCTTCCTTCCCAGTTTCCCCTCCAAAAAAAAAAAAGAAAAGAAAAGAAAAAACAAAAACAAGAACTAAAACAATCCCATGTTCCCTCCCCCTCACTGCCTGCTCACCATCCTACCTCTTCCTGCTTCCTGGCCCTGGCATTCCCCTACACTGGGGCATAGAACCTTCACAGGGCCAAGGTCCTCTCCTTCCACTGATGACCAACTTGGCCATCCTCTGCTATACACATGCTGCGGGAGCCATGAGTCTCCCTGATGTGTACTCTTTGGTTGGAGTTTTAGTCCTTGGGAGCTCTGAGGGTACTAGTGAGTTCATATTGTTGTTCATCCTAGGGCTGCAAACCCTTCAGCTCCTTGGATCCTTTCTCTAGCTCCTTCATTGGGGACCCTGTACTCAGTCCAATGGACGGCTGTGAGCTTCTACTTCTGTATTAGTTGAGTACTGTCAGAGCCTCTCAGGAGACAGCTATATCAGGCTCCTGTCATCCAGCACTTGCTGGCATCCACAATAGTATTTAGATTTGATGATTGAATATAGGAAGGATTCCCAGGTGGAGCAGTCTCTGAATTGTCCTTCCTTTAGTCTCTGCTTCATAGTTAGTCTCTACAACTCCTTCCATGTGTATTTTGTCCCCCCTTTTAAGAAGGAACGAAGTATCCACACTTTGATCTTCCTTCTTCGTGAGTTTCTTATGGTTTCTGGTTTGTACTTTGTGTATTCTGCTCTTCTAGGCTAATATCCACTTATTAGAGAGTGCATACTATGTATGTTCTATTGTGATTGGGTTACCTTACTCAGGATGATATTCTCCAGGTCCATCCATTTCCTCAAGAATTTCATAAATTCATTGTTTTTAATAGCTGAGTAATACTCCATTGTGTAGATGTACCACATTTTCTGTATCCATTCCTCTGTTGAGGGGCATCTGGGTTTTTTCCAGTTTCTAGATATTATAAATAAGGCTTCTATGAAGATAACAGAGTATGTGTCCTTATTACATGTTGGAGCATCTTCTGTGTATATGACCAGGAGTGGTATAACTGGGTCCTCTGGTAGTACTATGACCAATTTCCAGAGGAACCGCCAAACTAATTTCCAGAGTGATTGTACCAGCTTGCAATTCCACCAGCAATGAAGGAATGTTCCTTTCTCCATAACCTCATCAGCATCTGCTGTCACCTGAGTTTTTATCCTAGCCATTCTCACTGGTATGAGGTGGAATCTCAGGGTTGTTTTGATTTGCTTTTCCTGATGACTAAGGATATTGAACATTTCTTTAGGTGTTTCTCAGCCATTCAGTGTTCATTAAAGAGAATTCTTTGTTTAGCTCTGTACCCCATTTTTAATAGGGTTATTTGGTTCTCTGTAGTCTAACTTCTTGAGTTCTTTGTATATATTGGATACTAGCCCTCTATCAGACAATAGGATTGGTAAAGATCTTTTCCCAATTTGTTGGTTGCCATTTATTCCTATTGAAAGTGTCTTTTGCTTTACAGAAGCTTTGCAATTTTATGAGGTCCCATTTGTTGATTCTTGATCTTAGAGCATAAGCTATTGGTGTTCTGTTCAGGAAATTTCCCCCTGTGCCTATGCTCAAGGCTCTTCCTCATTTTCTTTTCTCTTAGTTTAAGTATATCTGGTTTTATGTGTAGGTCCTTGATCCACTTGGACTTGAGCTTTGTACAAGAAGACAAGAATGGATCAATTAGCCTTCTTCTACATGTTAACCACCAGTTGAGCTAGTACCATTTGTTGAAAATGCCGTCTTTTTTTCCACTGGATGGATTTAGGTCCTTTGTCAAAGATCAAGTGGGTATAGGTGTGTGGGTTCATTTCTGGGTCTTCAATTCTGTTCCATTGATCTACCTACCTGTGACTACCAATATGAGGCAGTTTTTATCACAATTGCTCGGTAGTACACCTTAGGGTCCGGGATGATAATTCCACCAGAGGTTCCTTTACTGTTGAGAATAATTTTCCCTCTCCTAGGTTTTTTGTTTTCCAGATGAATTTGCAAATTGCTCTTTCTAAGTCTGTGAAGAATTGAGTTGGAATTTTGATGGAGATTGCATTGAATCTGTAGATTGCTTTCGTCAAGATGGCCATTTTTACTATATTATTCCTGCCAATCCATTAGCATGGGAAATCTTTCCATCTTCTGAGATCTTCTTCAATTTCCTTCTTCTAGAGACTTGAAGTTCTTGTCAAACAGGTCTTTTACTTGCTTAGTTAGAGTCATACCAAGATATTTTATATTATTTGTAGCAGTTGTGAAGGGTGTTGTTTCCCTAATTTCTTTCTCTGCCTGTTTATCCTTTGTGTAGAGGAAGGCCACAGATTTGCTTGAGTTAATTTTATATCCAGCTACTTTGCTGAAGTTGTTTATCAGGTTTAGGAGCTCCCTGGTGGAATTTTTGGGGTCACTTAAGTATACTATCATATCATCAGCAAATAGTGATAATTTGACTTCTTCCTTTCCAAATCATATCCCTTTGATCTCCTTTTGTTGTTTAACTGCTCTTGCTAGGACTTCAAGTACAATATTGAATAAGTAGGGAAAGAGTGGGCAGCCTTGCCTAGTCCCTGATTTTAGTGGGATTACTTCAAGTTTCTCTCCATTTAGTTTGGTGTTGGCTACTGGTTTTCTGTATATTGCTTTTACTATATTTAAGCATGGGCCTTGAGTTCCTGATCTTTCTAAGACTTTTATCATGAAGGGATGTTGGATTTTGTCAAATGCTTTCTCAGCATCTAGTGAGATGATCATATGGCTTTTTTCTTTGAGTTTGTTTATGTAGTGAATTATGTTGATGGATTTCCAAATATTGAACCATCCCTGCATCTCTGGGATGAAGCCTACTTGATCATGATGGATGATCATTTTGATGTGTTCTTGGATTCGGTTTGCAAGAATTTTATTGAGTAGTTTTACATTGATTTTCATAAGGGCAATTGGTCTGAAGTTTTCTTTCTTTGGTAGGTCTTTGTGTGGTTTAGGTATAAGAGTAATTGTGGCTTCATAGAATGAATTGGGAAGAGTACCGTCTGTTTTTATTTTGTGGAATAGTTTGAGGAGTATTGGTATTAGGTCTTCTTTGAAGGTCTGATAAAACTCTGCACTAAACCCATCTGGTCCTGCGCTTTTTTTGGTTGGGAGACTATTAATGACTGTTTCTATTTCATTAGCAGATATGGGACTGTTTAGATCATTGATCTGATCTTGCTTCTTTTTGTTTTAGCACTTTCAGGTATGCTGTCAAATTGCTGGTGTATGCTCTCTCCAGTTTCTTTTTATAGGCACTTAAAGCTATGAGTTTTCCTCTTAGGACTGCTTTCATTGTGTCCTATAAGTTTTGGTATGTTGTGGCTTCATTTTGATTAAACTCTAGAAAGTCTTTAATTTCTTTCTTTATTTCTTCCTTGACCAAGTTATCATTGAGTAGAGTGTTGTTGAGCTTCCACGTGTGTAGGGGCATTCTATTGTTTATATTGTTATTGAGGAGCAACCTTAGTCCATGGTGATGTGATAGGATGCAAGGAATTATTTCAATCTTCTTGTATCTGTTGAGGCCTGATCTGTGACCAATTATAAAGTCAATTTTGGAGAAGGTACCATGATGTGCTGAGAAGGTATATCCTTTTGTTTTAAGATAAAAGGTTCTATAGAGATCTGTTAAATCCATCTGTTTCATAACTTCTGTTAGTCTCACCGTGTCTTTGTTTAGTTTTTGTTTCCATGATCTGTCCATTATAAAGAGTGGGGTGTTGAAAGCTCCCACTTTTATTGTGTGTGGTGCAATGTGTGCTTTGAGCTTTAGTAAAGTTTCTTTTATGAATGTAGATGCCCTTTAATTTGTAGCATAGAGATTCAGAATGGAAAGTTCCTCTTGGTAGATCATACCTTTGATGAGTACGAAGTTTCCCTCCTTATCTTTTTAATCACTTTAGAGTGAATGTCGACTTTATTTGATATTAGAATGGTGTTCCAGCTTTTTTCTTGGGACCATTGGCTTAGAGAATTGTTTTCTATCCTTTTATTCTGAGGTAGTGTCTGTCTTTGTCACTCAGGTAGGTTTCCTGTATGCAACAAAATGTTGGGTCCTGTTTAGATACCTAGTCTGATAGTCTATGTCTTTTTATTTGGGAATTGAGTCCATTTGTATTAATAGATATTAAGGAAAGCTAATTGTTGCTTCCTGTTAGTTTTGTTGTTAGAGTTGGAAATCTGTTCATGTGGCTATCTTCTTTTAATTTTGTTGGAAAATTATTTTTTGCTTTTTCTAGGATGTAGTTTCCCTCCTTGTTTTTAAGTTTTCCATGTATTACCCTTTGAAGGGCTGGATTTGTGGAAATATATTGTGTAAACTTGGTTTTGTCATGGAATACTTTGGGTTTTTTTCCATCTATGGTAATTGAGAGTTTTGCTGGGTATAATAGCCTGGGGTTGCATTTGTGTTCTCTTAAGGTCTGTATGACATTAACCTAGGATCTTCTGGCTTTCATAGTCTCTGGCAAGAAGTCTGGTGTAATTATGATAGGCCTGCCTTTATATGTTACTTGACCTTTTTCCCTCACTGCTTTTAATAGCCTTTCTTTGTTTTGTGCATTTGGTGTTTTGGCTAGTATGTGACGGGAGGAATTTCTTTTCTGGTCCAGTCTATTTGGAGCTCTATAGACTTCTTGTATGTTCATGGGCATATCTTTCTTTAGGTTAGGAAAGTTTTCTTCTATAATTTTGTTGAAGATATTTACTGGCCCTTTAAGTTGGAAGTCTTCACTCTCTTCTATACCTATTATTCTTAGGTTTGATCTTCTCATCATGTCCTGGATTTCCTGGATGTTTTGGGTTAGGAACTTTTTGCATTTTGTGTTTTCTTTGACTGTTGTGTCAATGTTTTCTATGGTATCTTCTGTACTTGAGATTCTCTCTTCTATCTCTTGTATTCTGTTGGTGATGCTTGCATCTATGGTTCCTGACTTCTTTCCTAGGATTTCTATCTCCAGAGTTGTCTCTCTTTGTGATTTCTTTACTGTTTCTACTTCCATTTCTAGGTCCTGGATGGTTTTTTTCAGTTCCTTCACCTGTTTGGTTGTGCTTTCCTGTTATTCTTTAAGGAATTTTTATGTTTCCTCTTTAAGGGCTTGAACCTGCTTACATGTGTTCTCCTGTATTTCTTTAAGGGAGTCATTCATGCTCATCTTAAATCCCTCTATCACCATCGTGAGATATGATTTTAGATCCAGATCTTGCTTTTCTGGTGTTTTGGGATATCCAGGACTTGCTGTGGTGGGAGTAGTAGGTTCTGATGAAGTCAAAGTAGACTTGGTTTCTGTTGGTAAGATTCTTGTGTTTGTCTTTCACCATCTATTGATCTCTGGTGTTATATGTTCTTGCTGTCTCTGGCTGGAGCTTGTTCCTTCTGTGGGTCTGCAAGCCTATGTCAGCACTTCTGGGAGATCAGCTCTCCTCAGGTAAGACCTCTGTGCAGTGGGCTGTGGATCATTTGTCCCTCCTGTGTTCTGAGTCAGTACAAACCCTGGAGACAAGCTCTCCATTTGCAGGGAAGTAGCAGAGAGGGCTGTGGATCTTCAGTACCTCCTCCTAGGTGAAGAGAGAGGTAGAAAGGATCCTGAGCCATCTGCCCTGCTGCTTCTGAGGTCTGTGCCTCCTGACTGGTTCCTCCTCCTCCTAGATGAAGACAGAGTTAGAACAAACATTTTTCTTCTTTTCAAATGCATAATTTAAAGGATTGAATTATAAATTTAATTTTCCAACTCTCAAAATCAATATGTGTTAATATTTAAATCAGGAGAACATAGAGATGCTTTAATGTGCTTTAATTTACATCTTCTGTTAGACAGTTAATTTCTCATTCACTCACAAAGTGGGGATGAGTGTGAGATAGGTGGTGGTATGGTCCTCCTGGTATTACCATCAAATGAGGAGCTTGAGTGAATCTTCTGTAGAGTACGTCCTTTAGCACCATCATTGGGCTTGGCCAGATGAGTTATTTTCACAGTAGTAATTCTTGACTCAGATTTCTTGAAATCTCTTTAATTCCATTTTTGAAAGTCCAGTTGCCATACCATTACACATAGAAAACTGTGTTTTGGTAAACGTGGGAGAAGACAACTTACAAGCAAACATGCTGTTAGTTACCTTTTCTGATATACCAGTGAGTTTTATGCCTTCAACACAGTCTGCTGCACAGCTGTGCTAGCCCTGAGTCAGAACTGTCTATCTCGGGGAAATTAGAGATTACTAGATAAGTGGCTCATCGTGCATCTCCATGTGTGCTCTTCACCAAGAGTTTAGAACTAGGACAAATACCTACCATTTCAAAAATTTGCCACCTTATAAATAAGAGATCTGCAGTGATGAAGGCTTTGTGTTTTATAGTCTTAGTATAGCTAATATAGCTGATCTTAAAATTAGTATGTAGTTACTGTATTGTCTACCAGATTTCATTTAAATGAGATAGCAGCTCGATCACAAAATTCAGAAAGAAGTCCACACTAAATGATTCTGGAAAAACTGCCTGTGAATTTTTTTAAAGAAATCCTTACTAAAATTTCCTCAAAATAGACACCTGCAAATGTGGATCACATGGGAAGGAAATGCATGGGAAGGTAATAATGTATGACATATGTAATAGGAGAATGTATCCAATTAGTAAAATTAATTATGAAGTAATCATTAAAGCCATTGCAGTTGATCGTGTTGTTTATCCCTAATTGAACACAATGGCAAGTCTACAGTCTTGGTTTAACTGATCTGTGGGTTGTATATCCAATTAAGCAGAGTCAGAAATCTAAGAGAAATATAGGACACATCACTGACCTAAACACTGCTTTTGACATACCCAAATGCATTCTCTGAAATCTCAGTTTGTTAGTATGGCCCTTTTATCACATACTTCCTTTGCCGACCATATCCACTGAATTGTTTTAATGCTTCCAGTCTAGAAACGTGACACCATCACCCTCACCTTCCTACCAGTGACCACTGTCAAGTGGCCATCTCCACAGCTGCACCCCAGGTTTACCTCCTACTCTGCTCTCTTTAGCATCAACAAACACCTTTCCTTGACAAAAGATATAGATGACGCATTCTCTGACATAATCCATTGCTTTGTTTTTGTTAAAATTATAGACCTATAACTTGAAACTTGAAAGCTTTCTGATAGGCTTATTTGATTCTCTGGAGTCAAAAATTCTTCTTGAATTCTTTGTATATATTGGATATTAGCCCTGTATTGGATATAGGGTTGGTAAAGATGTTTTCCCACTCTGTTCGTTGCCATTTTGTCCTATTGACAGTGTCCTTTGCCTTACAGAAGCTTTGCAATTTTATGAGGTCCCATTTGTTGATTCTTGGTCTTACAGCACAAGCCATTGGTGTTCTGTTCAGGAAATTTTCCCCTGTGCCCATGTGCTCAAGGCTCTTCTCCATTTTCTTTTCTCTTAGTTTGAGTGTATCTGGTTTTATGTATAGGTCCTTGATCCACTTGGACTTGAGCTTTGTACAAGGAGGCAAGAATGCATCAATTAGCCTTCTTCTACATGCTAACCACCAGTTGAGCCAGCACCATCTGTTGAAAATGCTGTCTTTTTTCCACTATGGTTTTAGCTCCTTTGTCAAAGATCAAGTGACCATAGGTATGTGGTTTCATTTCTGGGTCTTCAATTCTATTCCATTGATCTACCTGCCTGTCACTGTACCAATACCATGCAGTTTTTATCACAATGTGACCATAGGTACATGAGTTCATTTCTATCTATTCAATTCTATTCCATTGATCTTCCTGTCTTGACTCTGTATGAATACCATATAGTTTTTATCACTATTGCTCTGTAATACAGCTTGAGGTCAGGGATGGTGATTTCTCCCAGAAGTTCTTTCATTGTTGCGAATAGATTTTGCTATCCTGGGTTTTTTGTTGTTCCAGATGAATTTGCAAATTGTTCTAACTCTATAAAGAATTGATTTGGAACTTTGATGGGTATTGCATTGAATGTGTAGATTGCTTTTGGTAAGATGGCCATTTTTACTATATTATTCCTGCCAATCCATGAACATGGGAGATCTTTCCATCTTCTGAGATCTTCCATTTGTTTCATCAGAGACTTGAAGTTCTTGTCATACAGATCTTTCACTTGCTTAGTTAGAGTCACACTATGATATTTTATATTATTTGTGGTTATTGTGAAAGGTATTGATCCTTAATTTCTTTCTCCACCTGTTTATCCTTTGTGTAGAAGAAGGCCACTGATTTGTTTGAGTAAATTTTGCATACAGCCATGTTGTTGAAGTTGTTTATCAGGTTTAGGAGTCTCCGGTGGAATTTTTTGGGGTGGAATATTAAGTATACTATCATATCATCTGCAAATAGTACTTTCAACTGAGGATTCCGGAATGCCTGAGAAGCACCTGAAGAAAATTTCAACATCCTTAGTTCAGGGAAATGCAAATCAAAACAACCCTGAGATTCCACCTCACACCAGTCAGAATGACTAAGATCAAAGACTCAGGTGACAGCAGATGCTAGCAAGGTTGTGGAGAAAGAGGAACACTTTTCCATTGCTGATGGGATTGCAAGCTGGTAAAACCACTCTGGAAATCAGTTTGGCAGTTCCTATGGAGATTGGACATAGTACTACCAAAGGACACAGCTATACCATTTCTGGGCATATACCCAGAAATTGCTCCAAAGTGTAATAAGTACACATAGTCTACTATGTTCACAGCAGCTTCATTTATAATTGCCAGAAGCTAGAAAGAACCCAAATGTCCTTCATCAGAGGAATGGATACAGAAAATGTGGTACATTTATACAATGGACTACTACTCTACTCAGCTATTAAAAATGATGAATTCATGAAGTGCTTAGGCAAATGGATGGAAGTAGAAAATATCATCCTGAGTGAGGAAACCCAATCACAAAAGAACACACATGGTATACACTCACTGATAAGTGGATATTAGCCCAGAAGTTCGGAATACCCAAGATACAATTCACAGATCACATGAAGCTCAAGAAGGAAGACCACAGTGTGGCTAGTTCAGTCCTTCTTAGAAGGAGGACCAAAATACCAATGGTAGGAAACACAGAGACAATGTTTGGGGCAGAAACTAAAGGAAAGGCCATCCAGTGACTGTCCCACATAGGGATCCATCCCATATACAGTTATCAAACCCAGACACTATTTTGGATGCCAACAAGTGCTTACTGACAGGAGCCTGATATAGCTGTCTCCTGAGAGGCTGTGCCAATGCCTGACTAATACCGAAGTGGATGCTCACAGCCATCCGTTGGACTGGGCACAAAGTCCCCAATGGAGGAGCTAGAGAAAGGACCCAAGGAGCTGAAGGGGTTTCCAGCCCCATAAGAGGAACAACAATATCAGCCAACCACACCCTCAGAGCTCCAAAGATCTAAACCACCAACCAAAGAGTACACATGGAGGGAATCATAGCCCCAGCTGCGTATGTAGCAAAGGATGGCCTTGTGGGACATTAACGAGAGGAAAGCTCCTTTGTCTCGGGAAAGCTTGAAGCCCCAGTGTAGGGGAATGCCAGGACAGGGAAGCAGGAGTAGGTAGGTTAGTGAGTAGGGCAAGGGGGGATGGGATAGAAGGGTTTTGGAGGGGATAAAATTTGCAATATAAATAAAAAATATATCTAATTAATAAGTCAAAAAGAAAGAAAGGAAGGAAGGAAGGAAGGAAGAAAGAAAGAAAGAAAGAAAGAAAGAAAGAAAGAAAGAAAGAAAGAAAGAAAGAAAGAAAGCTTTCTGAAGCCAATGGGATGTATTCCTGTGCACGTGTATGTATTTGGTTTTCTTTTAGAAGACACAGTGTTCATCCTAAGGGGACCTCGGCCTTGTGAAGGTTCTGTGTCCCAGTGTAGGGGAATCCCAGGGCCAATAAGTGGGAGAGGGTGGGGTGGCAGGCATGGGGAGGGGGGAGGCAACAGGGGTTTGTTCTTGTTGTTTTTGTTTGTTTGTTTGTTTGTTTTTTGGAGGGGAACCTGGGAAAGGGAAAATTTACATGTAAATAAAGAAAATATCTAAAAAAATAAATTTAAATCTAGCATTACATTAGTTAAACGGACATGAAAATTTAATTGTGTTATTAACCTTAACTAATGCTATAAAAATCAGAATAAACCTTAACAAATGTAAAAAAAAAAAAAAAAAGAAGACACAGTGTTTATATCAGATTGTGTCTTTTTAGGAAAATAGCTTGAGGACAGAATCAGAAGAGCTTTTCCAGGAGTCTAAGACTTTCATGACTGACCCCATAGATGCTTTATACCATCCCACCATACCTTCTTCCTGAATTCCTACCTCCCTCTGCTTTCAGTGATGCACCAAGTCTCCATCGTTCCGTGTTTGTCCACATGCTACGTCTTTCTTTAGAACTTGCTGGCCTCTACAGCTCCATACATTAGCCAACTGCAATGACCCTTCCAAAAAATCAACTTAGAAGTCCTTTTTTCCTAGGCTGCCCCCACTCCACATCATGACAACAGGCATTTGAGAATGTTCTTCTCATTTCCTATAGTACCTGGACATATCTGTCTAGAGGGAGTATGTTGGTTCTCAAAGTTTGGTGAAAAAAAAACAAAGTTAGCTGAGCAAGGAGAAAGTAAAGTGGAGACAGGAAGTTTCACAGCCCTGTTTCAATCAGTAAAAATCATCCCGAGGGCAATCATTAATTAATAGCAGGCATTTGGCATAGCATGTTGCTGGGAGTGAATTGTTGGAAAAGTAGGGTTTGATAGAAATAGGGATGGTGCTTAAAGTCTGCTCCGAGTCCTGACACGAGCAGAGCTAAGACTTGTCTACTCACCACAAAAGGAACTTGAAATGAGGAACTGATGTCCCAAGGCGGAATCGCATGCTATCTGAAGAGTTCAGCAGAATTTGGGCACAAGAAAAAAAAATTTAACAATCAAAACTAGCCCTAAATATAACTCTTTTTATTTTAGTTCTAGCTGACTAAATAAAACCATTTACTCATAAGGCAAAAATCAAGAACTCGTATGAGAAATACCTACCATTCAGTGTATGTGAAAATAACCGGCTTTAATGTACTAAGTTGTATATATAGTTATTCTTAGCCAATCATGTGTACTTTTGAACACTCTATAATTTTAAAGAAAAAAAAAAACAGACTTGATACAATTCCTGATTGCTGAGAAAGTACAGCCCTCACTGTTTATTTCCTTAACAAGATTAATCTCTGCCACAAATCACATTGGCACCCTCGAAGGCCTGTAAAGGAATTTAAAAAGCAATAAAGTTAAATGCATAATGATCTAAGCTGCACAGAGAATGAGCAGGTAAGGCTGGCTAGGCAGGGCTGTGGGCACAGTGTATTTCATCGGAGCTGGAGAAAGAGGGCTGCCATGGTGACGAGAAGCGCCATACAAGTATGAGTCAGGAGGAAGATGCTGATGAGTACAGTTGCTCCAGTTTTAAAGTCCTAACTGTCCCCTTCCTTTTGTATGTTGGGGAAAGGCAGCCACAAAATCTTAAACTTGTGTGTAAGCATCTCTGACCCATGCTGATGTCTCTTTAGAGAAGGCGTATAGCACCTGTACCTGTGTAGTTCATACTTCTTTAGATGTTTTCCAAATGAGCATAACCTATGCTGAGCAAAATGTAGCACAGCCCTTAAAAGAGTGCTGTTGCCTAGCCTAGCTGAGACTTGAGGGGCTGCAGTGGGGAGATACACAGGGAGCCCCGCCCCCGTCTGCTCAGCAGAGAAGGGAGGGGAAGTGTGGTGGCAAGAGGGGGTGGGGTAGAAGTTGTGGGAGGAGATGATGAGGAGCAGTGAGTGGGATGTAAAGTGAATAGGTGTAAATAAAAATTAAATTTAAAAAAAAAAAAAAAAGGAGCACTGTTAACTGGTCCATGTGCTCCAGTTTGCCTGTCAGCTACTAGAATAGCAGGTGACTCTCGGGAAGTCACTCCCTAGCTTGTGTAGCAGTGATCCAAGGCAGGTATCATGCTTTAGATTTCTCACGTGTCTCATGGCAAAAACAGATAATAGCCCTATGTGTAATTGCTCTGAGGGTAGTGTTAGCATTAAAATGAAGCTTCTAGATCCGTTCCTGAGAAATCACAAGCAGTATGTGTACGCGCTTGGATAAATATGTAGACCAAACTCAAACAAGTGAAGTGAAACACTAGAAAAGATTCTCCTTTGAGGTCTGTGAGAAAACAATGAAGAATTCCCACAAGGTGACTTAAACATATCTGTGAACCTACCTCAGAAGTGCTAACAGGATACTGTGAACATTTTGACAGCCTCTATCCCCCAAATGAGGAAAATGAGCACAGAGAGTCCAAAGGCCATTTCCCATCTCTCATACCACATGAGAGCCAGATCTGACTGATTTCCCTGACAGCTTGGTCTCCTCACTAGTGAGAATTGCTCAGCTCCTCACCACCACGTGCAGGAGCTACTTACCCAACTATCTGCTCCATGTCCCTCAGTGGCTACCACAGCTTGCACTGCGGAATCAGTACACAGAGAACTCAGTAAACAATGTGGAAAAGTATCAGAGATGTTACTGGCTCACCCTTTACCTTTACAAATCATGAACTGAAACAGACTTGTAGGAATTTGCTCAAACTCATGGCATGCTTCAGAATTCGAGGCCCTATGCAAACCCAGCCTTTACTATCAGCTTAATGTCTTCCTTATAGCTGTGTTATTAGAGCAGGTTAGACACAATGGCAGAGGAAAGACCACAAGGCCATCCGTCAGTGAAAGAGCGACCAGGAAAGGATGAGAAGCAAAGCAAAGCAAAGTGGGCCTGCAAGGCATAACATTATTGAAAGGTCTGTCAAGAAATCTAAGATCGGGGCCTGGAGAGAGGACCCAGCAGGAAGAAGCACTTGCTGCTCTCACAGAGGAGCTATGTTAGAATCTCAGCACCCACGTGATGACACAGAACCGGGTGTAACTCCAATCCCAGGGGATCCAATACTCTTTTCTGACTTCCCTGGGTGCTTGCCTGCACGCGGAATAGACACATTCACCTAGGCATATCCACACAAAGAAAAAAAAAAAAAATAACTAACAAGTTCGAGCTCCAAAGCTCCAGCCGAGACAGAGAAAGAATCATTTTAGGTTGTTTTAAATAAACTGAATTATTTAGAGTCCTTTCTTCTATAGGAAAATACATTTGCATGTAAAGGAGCCCAAAGCAATCTGTTGAAAGCCCCAGCATCCCCTCCTGGCTGGTATCTAACTAAGACTTTCTTCATTTGTGGTTTTGAATTCTTCCAGTGGGTTTGTCTTATTCATTTACACTTCGGTGCACAACACTTGGGTTAGGATTTACGGTTTTAGTGTCAATCGGTGGCCTTCGAGGGAGGCTAAGCCTGAGACCCACTTGGTTCAGCTTGTTAAGGAGAACACAGGCACCAGCGGAGGCTGACCCAGCAGACCTGTGGGCATTTTTTTAACAAGCGCCTCCTGGTTCTGTGGGAGGCAAGCTTACATAAGGAGCAAATTAGAAATATAAATAATAAGACCGTATCAATTTGTCATCTTTTTTTTTTTTTTTTTAAGCTCAAGTTTTCCCCACCTACACAGGTCTCACTAACATTCCTGATGTGCCACAGGGACTTCATCAGCCCCGTTTTTTGTTTATAATAAAATGTAAGAACAATGTTCCCATCGTGCCAGACTACGTCCTGTCTCTCTGCTTTTTAAAGGAATGTGGAAGGACTCATGGTGGAAGATTTTTAAGATTTTTATGACTCCTGGATGAGGGACTTAGTCAATCTATCCTTGTCTATCTATTTTGCTGCCTTCTGTGGATTTTAAATTTCTGGTTTGGACTCCCATCATGAGGGCACAGGGATTGCAGAGTAGTTAATACCATTCTCTGAGGGCAGGCTTCTGTGAAAAGGTTGTCGGGGCTCAGTGTGAGATTTCTTTCTGTAAAAGGGGGTCCTGCCCCAGTCTACAGACACAGTGGAGTCTATAGTGTGCATATTCAGAGTCCCTGCGGTTCCTGGGTCCTGATCTCAGGCCATCTTTGCCTATAGATCTTGCCCTTTATAAGATGTGACAAGAGCATGATTCAAACTCAAGTCTGGAACTCCTGTGAAAAATTTTGTCTATTACAGTGTTTCCATTTTGGAAAGAAACACGGAAGAAACTATGCTTGGTAGCATAATTATCATTAGTAAAGAATTAAGAGAGACCAGAAGCATAGCAACATGGGAGGAGTTTGGCAGTACAAACTCATCAGTAGAAAAGAGATGCTTCTGAAAGATTGTGCAATAAGCAAAATACCAGACACAGTGGCCATCGATGAGCATGTGAATAAAGATCTAACACAGTGTATGCAAATTCAGAGTCACAGTTCTGGAAGGCAACACATATAGATTTATGACTTCCATATACTGCCCAGATTTTCCAAACCCTGACCTGGCACATTTGAATCCACTTACTGTGTACCCAGAGACCCCCCCTCTTTGCTTATTTCAAGAGAAATATGTTTAGACTTGAGATTGGAACCTCAAGAAATAAGAAATGGAAGAGATTTATCCAAGAACAGAGTAAGATAGTTTCCTATCATAGAGTATGATATCCACTATTATATAAATATGACAATAATCACACATGTAAATGACAAAGATCATACTGGAATAATTGCAAAAGATGACAGCTATATGTTTTTTTCTTATACAACTTACAAACAATGGCAATATATATATGGGTTAGCAAGCATCAAAAACAGGGGCATATATGTAGCAGGGAAGAGTTGGAATAACATTCCAAAAAATAAAGTTTGAAGGAAAATAAATGACCCAGTTTAATGCAGAGAGATTTGCAAGCTACTTGAAGAGAGGGCACAGCATGTCTTAAAGTAAGAAAATAACTCGGCCTGAAGGACCGGCTCAGGAGTTCTAGGATCCCAGACACGAAGGGGAGGGAGCAAAGCTCGGGGCGAACAGAGTGAGAGTCGGAACCTTTTATCTGGATGAAAATTGAAACAAAGAGTTCTTTTGAAGTTATTTAAAGACCGTGAAGTAATCAAAAGGATGATTGCAAAGAGCTCATGGTAATTGGAGGCAGAAAAAGAAATACAAGTAAAGGTTTGCTGACGTTTTGGATCCATTACATTTAAAGCATCCACACAGAACAAACTTAGATCAGAAACTTAAGCAAAGTCTGTAGTTTTCCATCAGATGCCTAGGAGGTGTTGGCAGGCGACGGGAGGAGATTGCCTCACTCCCCCACCCCCTGGACCATGTCACCTGATTAAAATTAAAAAAATCTCCTGTGGAAACAAACATTGTGTTCCACTTCTGCCAAGGTCATCCTGCATCTACAGATGGCTTTGGTGGCTCAGCGTTGTTAACTCTTTGGCAGAGAAACACAGATTCTCACCACATCCTCCCCTGCTCACTGATATCTGGCCCCCAGCCTTGCTTGAGCCTGTCAACTTTAGAAAAACCAGGTCGTCTCTTGAGCTTATCGTCACCAGTCTCTAATCCTAATGTCTTCCCTAACAGATATTAGTAATAACGTCCAAAGAAAGCCAATTCAGCATTAACCTGCAAGAAACAAAGCTCATCACGGTCTCAGGTGCCAAAGTTAGGTGTTTGGCCAAAGTTGGCTAGCTACCCTTGGCTGCGATTCACTCCAATGTTCCTAATTTCTCTGAAGACCCATTGAGCAACCTGGCCTGAGTTTGAGTTTGTGCAAAAAAGCCTTGAACCAGGTGAGTTGCACATTGTTTCCAGCTCATTAGAGATGTTTTGGACAACTTCTCTAATGAGGTTTGACATCTGACTACCACCACATATGTGTCCCCCACCAAGCCCCCCTTTCCTCTTCCTCCTCTCCCTGCTTGTTCGCATCTTTGCGAGTAAACTGCCAGATCTCCTACCTTATATCAATCACTGTGCTCTAGATTGATTAATTTCTCTCATCCCTCCTTCCTGAATCCTCTGATTAGGTCTGCTCTCCCTCTCCATTTGATAAAAAAAAAATGGTCTTTGAGCAGCTATTCTTTACTGAAAATGATATTACTCTTCAACCATTCAAGTTGATGAGCATATGCACTCTCCTGTAAAGCCTGTGACTTCACTTAAAATGTACCAACCCGAATCTGGAAAGGATTTATAAACACCCAGTTTTAAAATCCATGTTAGCTTTTTCTGTCACTTTGACAAAGTTGCTGGATTGGGGGAGGGGACAAATACAATATGTTTCATCAGAATGTACTTCTTAATTTTGTCTTAAATGGCATATGGCACTTACCAACAGATTGGGGATATGTGATTTAAATCAAATTATCAGCAGGTAACTGTGAAATTTCTAGGGGTCATTCCCAAGGATGAGTTTTACAAATAGGTATTTCTGATCTGAACAGTCAAAAACGCTGGTGTGATTCAATGCTACACTTTCGTATTTTAAATGATGGGAATTCTTTATCTCGTTAACAATCCAATTAATGAATGGTTGAAAGGTAACTCAATAAATTAATCAGCTGTTCTGTTTAAAAAGCTCAACAACTAACTGCAATGGCGTCTCACCAATTTGTCTGAATCAACGGGAAGTGTAGTCATGGTTCATAGATATGATCTTTAGTGAATCTTCTAATTAATTTTCTGACAGCAGTGAATTAACTGAAACCATCTAAAGTAAGACATGTCCTTTAATAAGCTAAAATTGCCTGTGGGTCTAAATAGGATGATGTGATAATGTAGTGCTAAGTACAGCTCCCATCAATAAGGTAAGAAAAAAATAACCAGACAGATCTACACTGAGTTCTCTGAGGTAGACAGCATGGGAGATCAGGGCTAACCCTACTTCAAACCTGGAGTCATGGTTTGAATATGCTTGGTCCAGGGAGTGGCACTACTCGGAGGTGTGGCCTTGCTGAAGTAGGTATGTCACTGTGGGCATGGGCTTTAAAAGCCTCACCCTAGCTGTCTGGTAGTAAGTCTTCTACTAGTAGCCTTCAGATGCAGCTCTCCCTACACCATGCCTGCCTGGATGCTGCCATGTCCCCACCTTGATAATAATGGACTGAACCTCTGAATCTGTAAGCCAGCCCCAGTTAAATGTTGTCCTTTATAAGACTTGCCTAGGTCATGGTGTCTGCTCACAGCAGTAAAACTCTAAGACACCTGGCATGAAGACATAGCAGTGTGGCTAAGGGAAACAGCACTTTTCAGCTTATTCATAGGAGAGTGGTGTGTCAAGAGACAGGAGAAAACTACTGTTAACACAATCAGAGTTGATGGTCCTCAGCAAGAGAGTGCATGCATGCACACAGGCAAGCTTGCTTGTCTAGATCGGCCATGCGCAACCATGTAAGCCTTTAACAGTTTGCAATATTGTGTTCAGGGGCAAAGTTGGTGTTGTAAAATGATATTAATTTGATACCAATTAAAACAAAAGAATGGGAAGCGTCCACAGTTCCCTGTGTTGAATGCTAGGTGGTTCTGTGGCTGTACCACATAAACACTTCCAGTTCTGAAATTCTGACTCTAGGGAAACATCTGTGGATTTCTAAAAATAATGAATGTCACAGCTAAATTAGTATATGAGAATAAGGCATATGCCCTTTATGTGCCTTGCAGATGTATCACAGATAAAAAGTTATTTTTAAATAAAGAGGTAAATATTTTCAGCCAAGAACTATGGATCTTCGTTTACAGCATTTGCTTTCCTGTATTTCTAGTTTGTGTGCGTGTGTATGTGCATATCGCATGGCTTTCCATAACAGTATACATATAAAGAAATAAACCAGAAGTAAAACCTTATTGTCATTCGGTAAGAGAAGACATTGCTAGAAATGGATGAAAGGCTGTGTTGGGGAGACATTACCAGCCTCTAGTGGCCTAGTGTCCCTCTCAGCCATAATCAGGGACGCCTCTTTTGGCATCAGGTGAGAGTCAGGTAGAGATACATATCTGGTCAAGTTGTTGAGAATAAGTGAGCAGTGGGTTTTCAGCCCTAAATTTCACATCTGTGTTCCCTACCGTCAAGGACCAAGGCCCATCACAGGTGAGATGGACTACAGGAACTGAGAGTAGGGTGTAGTGCAAAGGCGCACTCTCTTTTGGATATGACATAGCTGTAGTAATCACTGCCACTGTGACTGCCTGCTTGAGGCCTGACAAAAAAAGAAGGAAGGAAGAGAAGGGGGCAAGAAAGAGAGACAGGGAGGGTCCCCATGGTAGGAGGGGAACTATGTGCACAGAAGGGGCTGAGGTGAATGGACATATTTTAAAAGGCACAGTATACATGTCTGATACTGTAAGAGTTTAAAAAAAAAGAAATATAAACATTTAAAAGACATTAGGTTGTATCACGAATACAAACATTCAATTTTACTTTTTTTGTTTTTTTTTTTTTTTTTTCAATCAATATTATGCTCCATTGAAGGGCTGATGTGTTTGGCACTAGGGAAGGATAGCTTTATAGGTTTGAGTAAATACAAAAAGAACACCATAAGCATCAATTGGGCAGGTAGACCAAGTCTTAGTTTGCCTCTGTTTCCTCCTGGATCCTTCTATATAATTAGTTAACCAAATCTAATGTAGAACTGAAGACAAGATGAGCAGCAGCGGATCTGGTCAGAGACGTGCTCAGGTATCAAGCCACGCATTGCTGCCAAGGCAGAGAGGTTGGAAGCTTGTCGAAGCTGTTGAAGGCTTTGTTATTGGTGGGTTTATTTTTTCCAAGCTAAAGCCTCTGCAGGATGCAGATGCTCTTTTATATGGTGTAGCTCATCTGCAAAGCAAAACAGAAAGCTCTCTCTCTCTCTCTCTCTCTCTCTCTCTCTCTCTCTCTCTCTCTCTTTCTCTCTCTCTCTCTCTCTAAAGCATACAGTATTTTCATTAATTACTGGAGAATTCAAGCATGCACACTGTGGATGTTGAGTATGGGCATTTCCCACTCCTCCCCGCACCCCCAAGCCCTCAAGCCTTCTCAAGTACATATTCTTCTGTAAAAATGAAAAGTATAACCCACCGAGTCCAATTTGTCGTCCCCATACACTCATGGGTGAACGCTCCCTTGAGCCTTTCAAATTCCTAGATAAATGCTCTCCCCAGCACGTTCCACATGCTACCTCAGAGACATGTTGATTAAACCAGTCTTATTAGGCTAATTGCTTTTTTAATAAGAACATAGTTCGGTATAAGAAATGAAGAGTGAAGTCAATATGAAGAAAAATAGTTTATCTAACAAACGTTTGGCAGCCCAATGGGCTCTCCTGAATTTATCCATTCATTATATAATGCTCACAGAAGCACGTGACGAGGACTACTACTGAGAAGGGAGAAACAAAATCAATTCTTGTTAGTGAGAATGCAAATTTCTTTGAGAATTTTTTTTCTTTTTTAAGATTAGAAGGGGTGAATAAGACATTTTCTAGTTAGGAACCAAGAAGTACTGAACATGGGGGATATTATTTAACAAGAAAAGTCACATTATTGAGATTAGACATCTCTTCCTCAAGGTGCTCCTGAGAGATAATGGCTCTCATCCCTATAATTCAGTGGAGGCATTGCTTTGTCTGCTAACAAAAAAATGAAACTGAGGATGGAGGTTAACACTTTCATTTCTATACAGCACAGGATTTTAGTTGCAATCCTAGAATATTGTTCTCAGTTCCAGTAGATTCTTCTATGGTTTGACTATATATATATATAATATATATATATATATATATAAATTTTATATATATAAAAATGAAGGGAAAGAAAAACTGATGTTCCATAAGTAGCTGTTGATCACACATACACACACACACACACACACACACACACATACACACACACCATCTTTGAAAAGATCAAAAGCTCATTTGAACAGCATCTAACCTTCCTGAACTCTTTGTGTCGCCTCTCATAATTAAGCCTCTTCTAGGGCTATCTTTAATATTGTCATTATGCAATATATAGTAAATATATATGATACATATATATGTATATATGGTAAATTTTAAGACAATTTAAAAATAAAAGGTATTAAATATTTCCATGCAGGATTAACTTGGAATACTAGTCTCATTAATTAACAAAGAGAGTCAAAAGGAAATTAGAGTCTAACTTGGAGTGAGCACAAGAAAAGATTCTTCATCTCTTTAGTAAGTATAGAATCAACCTTGTTCCTTTATTTAAGGAAACAGATTTAAAGCCGGCTGTGCTGACACATGCCTATAGTACCAGAATTCAAAAGGCTGCTGCATAAAGGCTCATGAGTTCAAGGCCAGCCTAGCCCTCACTTCAAAAGTTTGTTTCAAAAAAGTTATTTTTAAATAAAGAAGTCAATTATTATAAATAAATTTTGATTGTGACTTATATGCTCATCCAAGAAAAAAAATGAAGGGAAAGAAAAACTGATGTTCCATAAGTAGCTGTTGATCACACACACACACACACACACACACACACACGCACACACACACCATCTTTGAACAGATCAAAAGCTCATTTGAACAGCATCTAGCCTTCCTGAACTCTTTGTGTCGCCTCTCATAATTAAGCCTCTTCTAGGGCTATCTTTAATATTGTCATTATGCAATTGCTGTACCTAAATTCTAACCTC
>JADRCD010175429.1:0-15330 GCA_019843815.1 Montemys delectorum | reverse complement strand
TATGTAGATTCATGTGTGTGCATCTATGCTGGCCAAAGGATAAAATTAATTCTTTTTCTTAATTGCTCTCTACTTTATTCTTTGAGACAGGGTCTCTGACAGCACTGGGAGCTAGGAAATTTGGCTATTCAAGCTTTTAAATAGCCATAGATTCTACTGTTTCACTCTGACCCCTGCATCCTCACTGTGTGTCATGTAGGTGATATACTTTTTACATGTGTGCTGCAGATACAAACTCAGGACCTTGGGCTCACAAATCACCACTTACTGCTTCCTCTCTCCAGCCCCCTGGTGTCCTCTCCTTTCTGAGTATCAGTTCTCATTCCAAATACTTTTCTGTATTTCTCCAGCCACTGTGCCTACTTCTCCAGAATCCCATCCCTGTAGATGCTGTATCTGTGAAAATTTTACCTTGCCTTTGGTATATATAGCATAGTTTTACAGGCTGTTACCTGTGTTTTACACTTCAACTTTGCTGTTAGAGTAATCGTTATCACAGATAAAACGTTTTGCGTGCCTATCCTGTCAAAGATTCCTTAAAAGTTTTACACAAACCTTGTAAAGATGTTATTGTTCTCATTGTACAAATCAGATAATAAGGCATAAATGTTAAATTGCTTTTCTGACACTGTGCGAATAGCATATACAGATCTCAACTGGGGACTCTCATGGCTTCAGCTACCATTGAATTGATTGCATGCCAATGGGCGCAAGAAATCATTTGGTGCCTAAAAAGAGGTGGGATGTGTCAGAGAATTCAAACATATCAACACACAAAGGGCTCGGTCATGTGGAGGAAGGATGGGTTTCTGGAACCTCAGAGCCATACTTATTTCAGCTTAAGAATGAGATTACCAGTAAGATGCCAGTGGTTCAAGTGTGGGATCTATGACAGCCTGGCCCAGATAGACTGGATGGAACTCATGTGTTAGAGTCACAAAGTCGAATGAGGCAATTAAAATGTAAGAGAAAGACAAATAAGCTGAATGAGAAGAAACCAGATATAACTACGAAAGTGATAGTCTCTTGCAAAATTTTAATCTTATGCATTTTGAATTTTGATCAAAATGATTTTGCTTATTCAAAACTGTTGCAATGCTAATTTTTAAATAAAATTTGTAGAAAAAGTTAAATTGTATTTTTCAATCATTTCTTTTATTCTCTTCTCTCCTCTGCTAGTGTGTAACTTACTTCTGTGAGTTTGTTTTTTGCATTTCATCCTTTTCTTTTCAGTCACCTGTAATGATCATAATGCTCTTCTGAAGTGGCCTCCACATTCTCTACAGATACTCTATCGCTCATTCACTTGCAAACTGATAACCTTCCTGAAACATGACTGTCCCTCATTCCCACTTTCAGGTGATCGTAATGCCATACTTTCTATCATACAAGTGTCGCATGCATTGGTCTCGCTGTAACGGCCACTTATGCCTATAACCAGCTCTCATTCCCCCACCCCTGTGCACACTCCTCATTTACTTACGTGCTGGTTTTACTGTAACCAAACACGTAGCCATGTTATCTATATGATTTCTCTTTTTTTTCTTATTTATTTTCTCTCTATGTGTGTGTACAGGTAGTATAGGTATGTTCGTGTTTGTGTACTTGCATATACAAGTGTGAGTGCATGTGTACATGTGTGTATGTGCATATGGAAGCCTGACATGAATATTGTCTTTCTCTACTGTTCTCCTCCTCATAGTTTTTGACACAGGGTATCTTGCTGAACTCAAGGCTCACCAACTACCTGGAGCTGGCTAACCAATGAACGTCAAGAATCTGCCTGTATCTGACTCTACTCTCACCCCGTTGCTATGGATACAGATGCACATGACTATGCTCAGATTAGTGCTTTGGACCCACCCTCAATTTCCTGTACTTGGAGAGTAGGCACTTTACCTACTTAGTCATTGTCCCGTCCTTTGCTATGACTCTTTAACAACAAATGCCTTGAAAATGTCATGAGTGAATGTTCCACGTTCATGGTTAACAAGTGCTTGCCTCGGTCCTCCTAACTGAGATCCGAATGACTACTCTTGTCTAGTGAAAATGACTGCCTGAAATGCTACCTTGAGAAGGATCATATGGCAAGCTCAGCATGTGTGAGGAGGAAAACCATGACTGATTATCACATGTCACAGGCAATGGATAGAGAACAAGTGTAAATGGCTGCTCTTGGAACTTTTAGTGCCTTCTTTTTATTCGCAACACATCTTGGTTAAATGATTATCTGGAAAAATTAAAAAGACTCCTGTGAACATCTCTTGGAACCTCCTTTCCTTTTAGCGAAGAGAACCTCTGTGTGCAGATCCTAAACTGTTGGTGGAAGCCGAAACTGTCTGCATTCACACTACTTGCAATTTGTTCCCCAAAACACTGTTGTCATAAAGGACTAGGTTAGAAACCACCAAGTTACTTTGGTACTTATATTGGAACAGTGTCTATAAACCAACTTGTCTGAGGAAATGTCTTGCCTTCCTATCAGAACAGCAGACTGTTCACCTGGCCTAAAACTCATTTATCAAGACTCAGCTTAGTTATCAAGCCTTTCGTAAAGACCCCACCATCATGAACTCTGAAACATAAAACGATGATTTCTACATAATAAATAGTCAGTACGTTCTTGGCCTTATGACATACCTGAGCCTATGGTCACCAAGTCCTCTCTTCATATTTGCCTCCATTGAGACACTATGAAGACTTAGTAAGATAATGGCTTTCTCTAGGTAAATAAAGCTCTCATTCATTCACAGCACAGTTCACCTTTTTTCTTTTTTCTTTCTTTCTTTCTTTCTTTCTTTCTTTCTTTCTTTCTTTTTTTTTTTTTTTTTTTGAATGCCTGACACATAGAATAACACATTGGAACAAATTTATGAGACTCGGAAATCTGCAGAACAGCACGTCTTTCTGGTTCTTAAACAATTTGGCAACAGCTATTTGAGAACCAGTATATGATGCTTTGTCCAATAACATGATATCATAAACATTCCATGATCCAAGCAACAATAGATCGTTACCCTCAGGCACCACCTGGGGGTCAAGCACACGATAGGTGGTTATACAATTGAATTATGTAGATGCGTTTAAATAATGATGAGCACAAGTGTGGGGGCCTTGTTTAAAACACTAAAAGGGACTATCTGGTTCTAGGTCTCTGGTAAGGCTCAACAAACTGTCTTTCAAATGATCTGCTGAAGATGGATTGTAAGGCAGGAAGATCTTTGGCCACACACTTGAAGCCTACAAGAATACCTAAACTACACTCCTCACAGGTTGGTTTCCACAATTGTCTTTTGACTTAAAACCCAACTTCCTTTTTTCTGTTTTCTTATTCATGTCAATGTTCTTTAATTTTGAAAAAAAAAATGGAAACAGGAAAGGGTGGTATGAAAGACAGGCAGAAAGCAGAGCAAGAGAAGGATGAAAATTGTGCCTTACTTTTTATTTATTTTTTTATCAATAAAGATCAATTTTTGTGACTTACCTTGCTATTTTTATTTCATTTTTGAAATTTGATTTAACTGGGCTTAAAAGGTGCTTCCTTAAAACCATAATATTTCTAACATTATTAATTTATTGAGACATAAATTATAATCATTATGCAGCATGCATAATGATCCGTGGTAGTGGATTTGTCAAATATTAATTCGGTTTTATGAGACTTTCTACTAACTGCTCATTATATGGATATATTCAGAAATAGCTTTCCCTTTCCTGTAACAAACCTTTGTGTTTTCATAAGAAGTAATGATGAATAGACATTCCCCTGCCTCCCTCAGCCAAGGCATACAGTGTGCTAGAAAAAGAATGGAGAGCAGAGATGAAGTGGAAAGGCATTTCAGGCTACTGCACAACAAACTTTCCTTTCTGACAGTTTGCCTTGGGCCATCACTGTGTGCCCTATTCTAACCCAGCCCTTTAAAGCTGTTCTTCTTCTGAACAAATGATAAGGACTAGTGAAATAACTCTAGGAATATTATGATCAACATACATACAGAGAGACCAGCAGAAGCCTCTGCTTTATGCTGTTCAAAAGGGAAAACATTTACACATAGAAGATAGTAGCTTTCTTGCAAAGTAGCACATTTCCCCAAATTCCTTTTTCTCCCGTTTGGATGAGATTTATATTGTCAAGTTTATTGGACAGCAGCTTTCCCAGACCCAGGCCCTGTTTTATTCATTCAGCAGGAATTGTCCCAATCAAACTTGCAATATGCTTTTGCATTATAGCTGGATTTGGTGATTGGCATGAAAAATATATACTTTCTAGCTTTTATAATACATAAGCCAGATAAATTGTTAATGCTTTAGAACTCCCTACGCTGCATGAATGATAGAGATTTCTGTGTTTTCCCTGACAAAGTTGAGGACCCGAGAAAGCAGTCTTAATCCTCTTTTCTTACTCTGCCTGTCAAGCAAGTACAGGACCTTCCTTTAAAGTGGCAAGAGAACCAAGGGCTTAATTTTCCAAAGCCAAGAAATGGTATTCTGCCACACATTTTTAATCTATTTAAAATATTAAGTAACTAGACAAACTGACCCAAGCTGAGCGTTTGCTGCCGTTAGGAGACAAAAGTTTTAAAGGGCTGAACTCAGGCCAGATGGAATTTTTATTTGCTTCCCTTGGCACTGTCCAAAATGCCAACGTTTGGTAAAATTTTAAGCTTTCATTAAAAATAAATCACCACTTCTTATGCAAGAAGGAACAGTGATAAATATAACTTGAACAAATCTTTTAATTGTTCTCTTAACACTGCTTCCCATATCTAATGTCTTCACTTCACCCTCGTCCCTTGGATTGTGCTCAACCGTATACATTTGCTTCTAATAACAATCAGGATGTGTCTATTGAAAGTGAAAAATGTGAGCAATTACTTAGATTGTCTTTAAAAAAATGATCAAAGCAAAATCAGCTGTCGACACCACAGTAGAGAGAGGTAATTTTGAGATGAGAATTCTCTGGAATGTCTCCAGCTTTTTTGTTTTGCTTTTGCGAATGCATTCACTTTGTTTTTTAATTTTTCATGGGTTGTAAATTTCCAAGTTTGGCTATGGATATTTCAAATGTCATCCTAAGTGTGTTTTTGTTTACAAGGATGGCAAGGTAATTTGAGCCAGTGGACCCCTGCTTTCTGAGGAGTGAGGGCTTCCATGGGAACACAACAAGGATATCTTTCATCTCTTGTTGGTAGTACTAACAGAAATAAAGTATTGTGGGCTGGCAAGATTACTTGACTGGTAATGGTGCTTCCCACACAGGCCTGGTCATCTGAGTTTAATCGATTGAATCCATGCCAGACATAAGGAGAGAAAAGAATCCACAGTTGCCATCTTTTCTATATGTGTGCTGTGACATTCTGTACATGTCAACTTGATACAACCTACAGTCATCTGAAGGGAACCTAAATTGAGAAAAATGACTCCATGACGTTTACCTGTAGGGCATCATCTTAATTCATGATTGATGGGGAAGGCCCAGTCCATTGTGGGTAGTGTTGTCACTGAGCTGGTGGCTGAAGGTTCTATAAGAAAGCAGGCTGAGCAGGCCATGCTGAGTGGGGAAATGAAGAGCACTCCTCCATGAACTCTGCATCCCTTCACACCTCCAGGCTCCTCCCTTGTTGGAGGGCCTGTCCTGACTTCTCATTGACAGACTGTTGCCTGGAAGTAGTAAGCTAAAATAAACCCTTTCCTCCCCAAGTTGATTCGGTCTTGGTGTTTCTTCTCAGCAATAAAAACTCTCCTAACCAGGACATGCATACAGACACATTACACACAGTACAAAACATATTGCCCAAAGAGACTCAGGTTCTCCTTTAAACATAGTTAAATGTCCCCCGTTGTATAATAGAAGTATGAAGGCAAAATTTTCCACTTTGCCTACACCCTCAATGTTCTGCCCTGTGTCACTCCTATAGATGTGGTGGGGGTAAGGCTGGTCTCTTCATTGTTCGGGCCCCTTTATTGCTCATTCCTTGGTCCATTGTTTTATAGCAGGATCTGCCATTACCTAAAACATGCCAGAAGTGGCTTGGGGGTCCTGCCATAAGCCTGATGACTCTGAATTGCATATCAAAGGGATTTCCGGAAATTCATAAGGCTAAACCCCCAGAGGAACTCATAGTTGGAGCTTTGTGAAGTAAGCCTCTCGCTGGGTGTTCTCTGGTTGGACCATACTCCTCCAAGGGGCTGTACACACACTTACCTTTCTGTAATTCTTACCGTAATAACAGCTTCCTGTTCTTGAGTAGGTTGTGCCTCAAGACCCAGGTATATCCACACCATAGTGGACGATGCAACTCCTCATCCTAAGTGCGCAGTTGTGAATTTATGAGAACCTGAAACATTCTTAAGGCTTTGTAGGTATGTGGGGCCCAAAGACTAAGTTCAGTTCACTGCCCGCTTAGTTTCAGGAGACAGGGTCTCTCTCTAACCTCAAGCTGGCCCAATAAACTAGGCTGGATCATCCAGGAGTCCAGAGAAACACTGATCTCCAGATCCACAAAGCTGTAATTACAAATATGGACCACTACACCTGGGTTTTGGATGGTTGGCTGTTGGTTTGGCTTGAGTTTTGTTTGTTTTTGTAACACACATTCTAAGGGACATGCTCAGGTACCCATACTTGCAAGGCAAGTGATTTACCAACTGAGGCCTCTCCCCATCCCTAGCAAAGGCTTTTAAAGTGGCTTCATAAATCATGCTATATAATTGACCCCGCCGACAAGTAAGGAATGTCTTATTTGCATCAGCTTTCCATGTACAAAAAGCCAATCAATCATAACTGAGAATCAACTATCTTATATTGTGGCCCAAACTTCACAATGTCTTACAGGGTAATCTCTGTTTTTCAAAAATTGCATAATTATCAATCAGGGTTTTTCTACGCTTCACCAATTTTGCAATTCTCAAAAAAGTCATATTCTGGGTTCTTAGACCAAGTATAACAGAGTTCTAGGACAATAGTTGGCTTCATTTACATGAAGATCATGAAAAGTCATTATCCATTAGAATTTTGCAAACAATTCTATGAAGAGGAATTTTTCTTCAGCTTGCTTAAACTTAACAAATATTGACATAACAAATATTGACATAACTTGGCTTACTCACCCGGTACGTTGATCCTTACAGACAAGGTTGTCTGTCTCTGCCTCTCCCCATCCCTCTCGCCTCTCTCATGAAATGACTCAATGAGTCCTGCTTTAAAATGATAGTACAGATTTTTTAAGGGGGGGGTGATGGTTCTGAGTAGCAAAAAGAACACCACAGTGAGATTCTGCTGTGGACTCAACTCTAAACACAACAAAGAAAGGTGGGAATCTAAAGCCAAGAAACAAGATGGGAGTCAATAGATGAAAAACTACTAAGAGATAATCTAAGAGTAAAGGGGAGATTTCTAGTTCCTCCCTCCTTGCATGCAAGCAGGATGTTTGCTGGAGGGCCATTATGATCTGTCATTGCCTTGAACATAGTGGTAAACAAAGAATCAGACAGTAGAAATGGCCAAGTATGAAAGGATCTAAGCTGACTTGCCAGCATTTCTGCTGAAAGCAGACTTTGTAAAGATACAACACAAGTGAAAAAAAAATTGAGACTAATTTGTATAAGTCTGAGTTTAGTCAGGGGAGGATATTTGTCATCTGCCCCACCCTCAGCTCTCTCACTGGCTCAGTTCCTATCACTTCTACTAAATGATCAACTTGTTTGAGAGACTTGGAGATTTTTTTTTTTCCCTCAGACTCTGCTTATCATCCTTTTTCGTTTCGTTCTAAAGTATGCACACCTGACCGAGTAGCATACTAAGGAGGCCAACGAAGTTGTTAAGGCCTGGCTACCCCTAACAGGGTAGCTAAGCAACAGGGAAGAGGCATGCTGTAAGTCTTTCGGCAAGGTACCGTAACAGCTGTCTGAACCCTGAGACTGGTACTGACTTTGCCTCATTGGTGAAGAAGGAAGGATCTCTGGATAGTACCAAACATGCTTCGAAGACAGAGATCCTTGCTCACTCTCTGGAGTGATATTCAGTGAAGTCTAATATTTTATTAGACTCCTTTGTGTTTCTCACATTTAAGATAGTGTTTCACACAGAGATTAAATATGTGGAGAATGGATGAATTGATGAATGAATGCATGGTCTTTATTTCGAAAGATAATTGGAAGTGTAAGTCACTTGTCTGTCCTATTAGCCATGAAAGAAATTATAGCCTTTCTTGAATGCTATTGTTAAGTTTGAGCTCTACTGGTTTGTATAAGATGTTTTTAATTCCAGAGAAGTACACATCACACAAACTGCCTTTAAACTAAGTGGGATGGCTAGCATTTAAGCACTGTGAGCCTTGTGTTTTTTGCCAGCTGCTTGCCACAGTCCAGTGGAAGTTAACATTAAATGACACAAATTTAAGGGAGCATTCTTTTATACCTCACATAGCTGTTGCCTGAATAGAACCCAGTGTGTATACCTTTCTATTTTTTCCACATATATTTTATTAATCATTCTTAGCACAGTTGTTTCATTCCACAGAAATGAGCACCTTACCTTCCACCTTTGTGAAATTACTGTTAATCATTCCTGAATGATCCCATTTAAACCATTCCCCTGTGGTTTTACAATCCCTTCTGCTTGCTAATCTAGGAAGAACGATGTGCAAAAAAGAAATACAGAGAAGCAAATAGCTGTTCTTGTGAATCATCATAAGCCTTGTCAGCAACAGTAGAGTTTCTCAACTGTTATTTAAAAGTCCAATAAATCCGTAAACAGAGCATCTGTAGCAGTGAGCTTGAAATCCATCCAAGTGATGATAGATGCACAATATAAGATAGAAGATGCTTTTATATCCATGATTCATGCTCTGTTCTTGCATCTATCCTGTGCTGATGGATACAACAACATGCTTAAAACTTGACAATGACAAAAGAATAATTGGCAACATGCTAGACAAGGAGAGAGAATATTCACATAATTTCTTAGGATCTATATACTCCTTCCTCGCTAGCCTAATTCACACAAATAATTAAAGATCCCTTGTCTTCTTGTAATTGTGAGCTAATGCATCAATGAATACTGTTAAGTACTTGTATTTGATAAAGAATCCAATCAGATACCTGAGTATTTCTTAAATATCTGGATGTTTGGGGTTATATAAGTTCAATAGTCAGATATTTTATTATAACTCATCATACTCATTTGGCTACATTCTGTGCACATATCTGTTTGTAAATAGCGGGCAAGTGTTTCCTATGGCCTCTAGGGAATATATACCCCTAGTACAAGGTACTGTGCGCATGCTTCTGTTTTTAAAAAAACAAATGCTACAGTTTGTGTGATTAAAGGCAGATTAATTATTGCTGAAGACAATACGTGCATATCTCATTGAACATCGAAAAGCACATCTAGTCCCACACCAGAGAGAGCCTTCACCCTTCCTGACTAGTGTTCATGGTACGGGAAGGTACTATTCAGAGAAGAAACATAACCCCAAATCCAGCTAAAAAGCCTTTGATCTACAAAGGTGACCTGGCTGTGTAAACTGAGGTAATAGTGGCACAAAGGTTATGGAAGTACCCAAACCCTCTTTGATCGGATTTGAGTCCTTCCCCTGTGAGCTGCAACTTATGCCCGACTCTCTTGAGTAGCCAAGAACATGAGACTTAGACAGGTCAGGGCCCTAGGAGAAAACTAAGCACTGCTGCTTTCACAAAGCAACAGCAATAAATGGCTCCTAGTGACATTCTGCTATGCCCAGAGATAACAAGCTTAACAGCGATAACCCAGCTTAACAAGCTGCTTCTTGCGGTTGTGGAGAGCTAACGCAAAGATCTACAAATGGACAAAAATGCAAAGAGCAAGCAATCTGAAGTACTCAGTATTAAACGGGGTGCCATCATCAAACCCTCCCTTCAGGGTTCAGAGAGCTATGCAAAGAAGAGGAGTAAAGATTGTATAGACCCAGACACGATGGGTGACTCCAAAGAAACAGTATCCTTCCTCTAGAGTCCACAGAACTGATGCACATATCAATTTACAAAGATTGTAAAAAGCTGTGGCAGCTTTCACAGGGTCTGCACACATTCAAGCCAGACAAGGCTCAAGCACTGACGGGGAAAATTACTAGTATCCCCCTACCCTTAACTAAGAAGCTAGCTCGAAATGATAGCCACTTGCAAAGGAAAAAAAAATAGAGTTTCACTGGGCATATTACCCAAACTTAATGGCAGACCAATACACAATAAACTCAATAAAGTGTTTTTTTATAGATTTGTTTTTAAATCTCAATTTGTTTTGTTTGATCTTCTTTTCTTACTAGTCTTTTGCTTACATTTTTAATTTGTTTTTGTGTTTTTATGAATGTGTGTGTGTGTGTATCTTGTTGTTGATTTTGTTTTTGTTTGCTTGTGTGCTTTTAAAAAGAGTAAGAAAGGGTATAGAGTTGGGATGGTGGGAAGGATCTGGAGGAGCTGAGAGAGAAAAAATGTGATCAGAATATATTGTATAGTTTTTATCTTTAAAATGAGAACGAATTAAAGATAAGAATGATAATGTGGATGTTGGTCCTACATATATTATAAACCAAAACTACTAGATAATAGATCACATTGAAGAACCGTGGTATCTGAGAAAGAAAGTTGGACAAGAATGCTGACGAGGGATTTGGCTAGCGTAGTCAAGGCCCTGTGTTCAAATTTCCAGCATCTCCAGTACTTTTAAAGCATGAAATGAAATATAAGATGAAAAGATGAAATACGCTGACTGGAAAATGAAGGCATAAATGCTCAATTCTGAGAAAAATCTCTCTCTTCACCATTGATCAGGACAAAAGGAAGCATGGCAACCATTCCAAGTCTCTCCTTATTAGCCTGATTAGAGCCCAGCCTTCCTACTTCGGGTCTGTGAAGGGTGTCTGCCTTCTGTCCTGTACAAGTGTGGGTGAGTAAGCAGGGAGAATATTCGCCCAATCATTTCTCTCTCTTGTGGGAATTAAGAGAAAGATGTCCAGTGCCATCACATTTCGCGTGCTATTCCTATGTCAGTTAGGCATCCCACTTGACTAGCATCAGGGGAAAATTGATCTGAGCATGAAATGCACAGTGACTCAGTTTCACCTTCACTATGTGTTCAGTCAGATGCACGTGTAGACTGAAGCCCCTTATCTCATTATGTCCCTGACTCCGGTGTCCTCTGTTGATCTAAAGTTCCTTTGCTATTAACTCCTACAGTCTTGTTCTTATCTCTGTTGGGATCTTTTGTAGACAATCACATTTTATCATCTACCCCTCATTATAAAAATAAAGTTTCTTGTCTGTCAAAAGGAAATCGAGTCGAGCAAGCTGAGAACTAGTTCCCTGACAAACTGAGATGGCACGTCAGGCCTGAAGGCACAATTTCCAAAGCAGAAATTTGGAATTATAGATGCCACCTACATTCATTCATAGGGAGAAAAAGAAATGATAATAGCACAGAACTAATTTTTCAATCACACCACGAAAAGAGTTCTAAATAGTGTTTTTGCCTTAAACTTTGACTCATGATAAAAGATATTAAAGTTTACCAAAACTTACTTCCCTTTTTTGTGCTATTAGTATATACCACATTTATATCACTAGGACAAAAAAATAAATATTTCATATTTATAAAACATAATATGGTGGTTTAGTTCTCTTCAGAGAGAAGATTAACCAATTTTCTGAAAGCTATATAACTAACCATAATATCAGATAATCCTGCTATTCAAATGTCAGTCTATTTACTGATCAGTTTGAGTAGCTATGTAGACAGAAGTATGCAAGATTGATTCTTTTTAACTTTAATATTTAGAAAACTTGCAAGTAAATAAAAATATCACATACCAAATTTATCTGGACCCAATCAGTTCCCTGAACTTGTCTTTTGAGAAACAGTTAAAAATCATCCTATGGGTTTTATTTACTCTCCATTGTGTCCTGCTCAGCTCAGCTCTCTCTGCTCCATCCCCTCACCATCAGCATCTTGCACGACGCTTTCATGCATTCCAGGAATGCACGCAATGACTTTCTGAGCAGTCACACACGTCTGGACAAGAGAGAGGGTGTGCTGGGTCTGGCTCTGGAGATTAGCGGGGTGTGTTTAAGCCTGCTTCATGTGATTCCAGTTTCCCCCAGGAGCCTCAGATAGATGATAACTTTGTTTGAATACCGGATTGTGCTTCTGTTTGTAATGTTTTAAGTATATTGGCTGCTATTTCTGGGAATTTCAGTTAACCATATTCTAAACAAACTTAGCATGATGGAACAGTAGGGAGTATCAGGCAGTATCTACTGCACAGACAAACAATGCTTTCTTACCCAATCTCCTTTTAAAGAGATGCTGATTCATAAACAGTGTCTACGAATGAGATGAACTTGAGGTATTATTTTGTTATAAAACTCACATCTACTAGCAGTCTATCATTGCCAAAATCTCTAAACTACCATTGCTGTTACTCTTGTCCTGATGTTAAGTTATTTTTTAAAACATAAAGTTGTGATGGTTAATAGAAGTTATCAATCTGACTGAATTTATAATCTTTTATTAGATAAACATTAGTTGTCTCTTGATCAACATTTATATTAGCAAACGAGCATGCTATATAAATAGTTATGATTAAAGATATGTAAAGAGATCTTGTATTTACAGGTGCAAAGAATGGTGTATTTGGAGATGAGAAGCTCAAGCAAAGTCGTATTCACATCTCTAAAAGCTGCTGCATATTTTGAGCACAGTCAAAAGTTAATTTTCACATATAGAACAGAATGAGAAAATAAATACAATTATTTTATTTAAATTTTTACTTAATAATTAACCATGTAGATATCAATACAATTTATATTTCATTACCTACATCACTCCCTGGCAGTTATTTGCACTCTTCGAGCTTTAATTTCATTTCCCCTTTTCAGGGCCCATCACCACTCCTGAGCAACAGCTCCATGTACTAGAGAGCACAGATCACTGGCGGGCCACAGACACACTGATCCCTGCTTACCACTGTACATCTCAGGTTGGGAAAGGGAAGACTACCCACAGACCTACCTCCTACCACGGCCAGGCAGGAGGGCTGGCATGCTACACGGGCAAGCTGAAATCGCCTAGAGGCCCATTCGTTTCCACATCGCACGGCATGGAGAAGAGGTCACCCAGAGGCCCGCCAGCCCCATGGCCCACCTGCAGCAGGGGTCACTACAATGAACAAGTATGTGGTGGACAGACAGGAGAGAAAGAGAAAAGAACCATTTGAGCATTATAAAGATAGAAGTGGAGCTCAAGGAGTGGAGAGGAGTAGCCTGTTGTGAAAAGCCGGTTGTGCCACCTGAGGTCCTGGTGAAGTCCCAACCTGTGCTGCCACTTAGGGCCATGTCTCCATCCGCGGCTATTCAGCAAAAGGTGGTAAAGTCCGTGGCTCATATTACCATTAGAGATCATGGGGGCGTCTGGTCTGAACAGATGCCAGGAGCCACATAGATAGATGTCCATGGGCTGGGCAGAGCCGGCCTGGCCCCTCACTGCCAGCAACCCTCTGGAGAGCTGGCCTCATTGCTCACTGGTAGCAGCCTAAGGGAGAGCAGGCCTTGTGTGCCTCACCTAGCAGCACAACGGAGCTAGCCCTGGTGGAGGGGGAGGCCAGCCCTGTGGATATGGTCATGAGAGAGTTGACCCTACCATTCTGTTGTAAGGTGGCACAGGTCGCTCCCTTACACCTTGCTACCTGCACCTGTGGCAGGCAGGAGGGCTGGCCTGAAGTCTTAACTGGAGAGTTAGCCCTGCTTGTCATCAGCTGTAGCACTCAGGAAGCAGCCAGGCACCTTGCAATATTGTAGAGCTGGCTCCGAAGGTGAGAAAGACCTGACCCTGCCTCCCGCGAACGGTGGCAATGGGTGGCCTAGGCAGAGCAGTGCTGGAGTGCTTGCCCTGGTGGTGTGAGTAAGGGAGAGCCAGCAGGCTAAGAGCACAGCTGCTACCCAGACCCAGATCCAGATCCAGAGCTTTGGGTTGGCTCACTCCAAACTCTATGCCATCTGCATGTAGTTGGGATGCCTTAAAGAGCTAGCTCTGCCGTAGAGAAGTGCAGGATCTCCATGACACAGGGCAGCACCAGGATAACCAGGAGGAGTCCCAGTGAGGATCCGATTTTGATGGTGTCACAGAAATCAGAGATCTGGAACCACACCAATGACTCATTGTAAGGAACATTTACAAGTGAAGATGTGTAGACAGAGGGACAGACTGGAACATATTGACATACAGCTTCCACGATGAAATGTTTCTATGCTTTGATTGTGTGTGCATGTGTGTATACGTGTGTGTGGTGGTGGTGGTGTGTGTGTGCGTGTGTGTGTGTGTGTGTGTGTGTGTGTGCTCTTTACTGTGGGGAAAAGTTGCCAGCGCAGAGGGCAGATCTGAACAGATGGAGAGATGAACAGGACTGCAATGCATGATGTGAAACTCCCAAAGAATCAATAAAAGGTTTTTTTAAAAATAGTATGTGTCCCTCTTAATCTGGGGTCTTTGCTAACAATAATTTTTGGTCATGTAATTATCATGATTTCATTCTTCTTTATGATGCAATTATATATATAAACAACTATATGTGTGTGTATATATATGTATATATATGTATATATATATCACATTTTTCTTATCCATTCATCTGTTGGTAGAATACACTTAACAGGAGAACAGAAACAGGAGAACAGAAACAGGCCGACTATGGGGAAGTGGGGGAAATTGAGGGGTGGGGATGAGGAGTTTTAACAAAACCAAGGTATTAAGAAGGGCACCCTGATGAAACCCATTAGTTAGTGGAGTAATTTCAGTTCTAATGGAGTCAGATGGAAAACACTTACATGACATACTTTCTCACTCAGTCACCTGGTTATTATTTTTTTTCTCTTTTGTGCTAACAATTCCCAGAAAGTCAGGGAATACTGAACGTGCTTAGTCTCTCCAACAGTGATGACTCAAAGTGAACTTCAGGGTTATGTGCTGTGTGTGTTCATGCTTAGAGGACAACACCAAATACATTTTTTTTTTAAGAGAACATGTAACTTTCCATTTTTGTTAACCAGTTATGCGCACACGTTAAGTGGCGAAGCAGGCAACCACCTTCGTAGACCTTTTCTAATGAGCTACATTTTTGTCCCAAGTAAAGGTGAACTTGAGGAAAAGCAAGTCGTCAACCTTCGAAGTGCTGAGTATGACATCATTAGATTGATTTGCATGAGGACAATTGATTTTCCAAGGGGACTGGCAAGGAGCACTTTGGAGGACACCTTTTAGAAACTAAACAAGAGGGGAAATAAAAGCAGCCCTAATCTTAT
>JADRCD010175426.1:0-10875 GCA_019843815.1 Montemys delectorum | reverse complement strand
GGGGGGGGCTGGTATCAATATAACACTGCTTTAATTGATCAATTCTTCTGAGAACAGATTTCTTGTGAGCAAGACTGTGATAGGTAGCAGGAGCTACTACAACTAGAACCATATAGATACGACTGTACTCTATCCTATGCTGGTTATAAATACTGAAAAACAAACGAAACAAAGAAAAATCCAAAATCCAAATAATAATTCCAAGATAACAGTTAATTGCAAGATTCAGTCTAGTGTTCAACTAAAATGTCATTGTTCTGGTTCATATTTCCTAATTTCTTTAGTGTCTATTTCTATATTTTACTTCCTCCACAAAATAATTTGTTTCCCACTCTTTATTTTTGGAAGAACAGGCTAATCTATACAAGACTTTCATTCCTTTAATCAATTATTATCCTGTTAACAGAGCAGTTTTCTCATCAGTTGATAGTCACACATAAAACTGGATCTCATACAAAGCTGATGTAATGAAAGTATAAAATCAGTTATTTTGAATTAATCAATATGTAGAATATTCAGGGAAGTTCTGACCTACCTGAGTGAATGTCATAAAGATCGGGACTAGATCTTTTTCAGATATATCTTTGAAGAAATAAGCTGCATCTTATGAAAGAGCCTAAGTAAAGGCCGTACGGTAAGGTGTTGAAGATAATGCCCAGATTACTGAAAGAGAGAAGGCGGAGACTTCAATTCTCTAAGACAAAGGATTGTGTCAGGAGCACACAGATTGGAAAAACAAAACACAAACTAACAAAAAACAAAAACAAAAACAAAACAAACAGACAAACAAAATACCAAACAAACACTGAAGGAGTTTAGAGGAGGAATTGAGCCCAGCAGCATCATAATGACAGGGCTGTGAGATTTCAGACGGAGGCCCCACTTGAGCCATGCTTGGCTGTCTGGTCTACAGACTCTGAGGAGGGCAGTATATGCTTTTTTTTAATCTTTCAAATTTTCTAGTAATTATTTTCAGCTAGTAGCTAACAGGTACAAGTCAATTGGATTGATATTTAATAATCTAAAATGTTTAAATGTGTGTGGCTTTTTCTTGGAAAGGTCTAAGATACTCTCTTTTATAACTTATAAATATATAAATATAATTTATAAATAAACACTCAACCCACATATAATATACATGACATAATAACGTGTTGTAAGAATCATTTCACTAATACCTAACATTATTAGTATTCAAATGTTAAGTGATCATTACATGAAACTGTTAGAAAGTATAAAACTTTAAGAGCTTTCTTTGTTTATCATTATTTTATCTGGAAGTAAATATAAAGATGTCAACATCACTTTTTAATTGTCTAAATTTTGGAAGTCTCTAAGGTACCTGGATTCTGATTAAAATGTGTAATGGGACTTTTCAGACTTGATCGAGGCTATTAAAATTTTTTCTGCTAGGATTCATAGAAAAGAGGTGTCTATCCCTATAGTTATCTGTTCTGTGATCTTTGAAGAGAGCGGCCAAAGGAGGATTCTGTTCCTTGGTCTACCCAGCTCCATATATATTGTCTTAGTCAGGGTTCTCTAGAGTCACAGAACTTATGGTAGTCTCTATGTAGTAAAGGAATTTGTTGATGACTTATAGTTTGTAGTCCAACTCCCAACAATCAACTCCCAACAATGGTCAGCAGCAGCTGTGAATGGAAGTCCAAGGATCTAGCAGTTGCTCAGTCCCACAAGGCAAGCAGGTGAAGCAGAGAGAGCCTTCCTTCTTCCAATGTCCTTATATGGGTCTCCAGCAAAAAGTGTGGCCCAGGTTAAAGGTGTGTGCCACCACACCTTTAACCCCGGATGACCTTGCTTGAACTTGTAGATCTTCCAGTCTTAATCTTCTAGGATTCATAGCCACTATGCCACTACACCTTTAATTCCAGATGATCTTGAACTCAGAGCTTTATATGTTAATCCTCTGGGATTCATAGCCACTATTCCTCAAGGTCTCCATGCCAAGATTCAGGTCAGAAACTTGTATCTCTCAGCCTCCAGATTAGGGCAACAGGTGAGCCTTCTAATTCTGGATTGTAGTTCATTTCAGATATAGTCAAATTGACAACCAGGAATAGCCCCTACACACACACACACACACACACACACACACACACACACACACACGTATATCATGCTTTGCTTATCATCTGTCTTCTTTTTGTTTATACTAGAGGCCTTGTCTGTGTGTTAATGATAAGGGAAGATGTAAGATATTTATTTCTCTCACTCAACACATAGAATGTTTGACACTTAACCTCCTACTGAGTTATAGACCATGAGTTGCTTTATTCCACAAGAAATTAGATTAGTTACTATCACCTGCTTAACTAATTGCATATACTATTGGATTTTTAAAACTCATTTAACTGTTATGCTATATAGGATATCAAATTTCTCTTCTTCACTTGTATTTTTTAACTACTTCTCTCCACTTTTATTTTCAAAATGAATGGTTTTGTTAATTAATTTTAAGGTGAAAGATGTAATGGATATAAAATGCTAAAAAGCATTTTATAATCTTATAAGTTATCACATCAAGTCAAAAACTCAGACCAAAAGAAATGTGGGAAACAATTTTCATTTTATAATTGAAGCTTTCTTTATATAGGTCATTACTGCTTCTGTTACAGATCAATTCGTCTGTAGTTCTTCAGTAAGAGCAAGCTGTTAACAATTTGCATGTTGTATAAAATAAGCCTTAGAAAAATGTACGAATATGTTTGGCTGAAAATTATGGGACTCGAGTAATGAATATAATGGAAGGTCAAGAGAAAGATAGCAATAGTCTGGTTTGGAAAATATATTCCAAGATACAACAGTTCATAATTCCCTAAATGTCAGAAAAAAATTGATAAACTCCTGACATTATCAAATTTTCAACATATGCCACCTCTTATTTATTTTTTTTGTAACTAAATCACCAGGGTTAATCTTATGACTACTGAAGATAAGTCATCAGGGAGAAAATATGGCACATTAGTTTGAAAGGAATGTAATGAGTAAAAAGATTTCTCTTGATTATCTATGGACACAAGAATGCAATGTGAATTACAACTGCTGAAAGAATATATGTATGTTTTAAATGAAGGCGGAAATTAGCTGTTGAGAAAAAAAAGGAGGCTTATGAATAAGAACAGAGCCTGTAACTAGTAGATCTACAATGAATGAATGATTAACTTAATGAAAACACTCTAAAATGCAAGGACGTTAGGTTAATAGTATCTGTATATATTTTTTATCATTTTATGTATGTGTAACTAAAATATTCATTTTTCTCTTGAGGTTTATAAATTATATTTGCTGGCCAAATTAAACTATTGTTATGTTGTCCAATATGCTTCTCCATATGTGTAAAAAAGCTGACATGGATAATTATATTTCAAATGATAGCAAATAATGCTATTCAAGGGTGACTTGTGATTTTTATGGTTTTCACAAGCTGTCATAATGCTGACCCCAGTAATCTCTTCTACTGAAATAGAAAGCAACCATATTATTAGCATAAGGAAATAGGTACAACCAAAATCACTAGCAAAAATCCCAATGCAGTTTTCAAATCTTCTCAGATAACCCCTTGAGGAAAGTAATAAAATGAAGAAACATGAAAATTATAGAAATAAAAGCCTAATGTTAGACAGTTTTTTCAAATATCACTGAAACAGAAAAATATTAAAAGTTACATTATTATTATTATTTGCTTTTTAGACATTTGATGGATTCACCAAAATAGGAAAATTTAAATCTATTGAATGTTATCAATATTACTAGACAATAAAGATGACTATGTTGCATTCTCAAATATTTTCTTAGTCTTTATCATTTAGCATGGAGATTTAGGTAAAGCTTGTGATTTTTTCTAGTAGATGCCTGACTCTGAAATCAATGTTGGAACATACATAGACTAATTTGTTGAGTTTTGGGGGTGTTTTTTTGGGGGGTTGGGGGATAGTCAGCACTAAGCATTCCGTTTACACAGTCACAAAATAAGTGAATGTACTTATGTTTCTGTCATAGCATAATTGTTTATTTGATTCTTCAAAATACATTTGCAGGTAGGAAAAGTAAGAAATGAAAAGAGAAAGAGTTGAGAGAGAAAAACACAGAGGAAACCTTGCTAAAGAGGATGTGAAAATATTCTAAGAGCCAAATGACCAAGAAGTACGATGTGGGATTTTGTCTCCTAGAAAAGACAGGAAAACTACATGTGTGATACTTCAAGAATATGGCTGCCTAAACAAAACCTGAAATACAGAAATACCAATAGATATATTAATATAAAAAGGATATATTTCTCAGTGTCTCCCCAGGACAAAAAACTAATGACTGGTGAGAGAGGGAGAATTAGTCTTCTCTGTGGATGAACTTTTTAGCTAGTTATCCAAGACAAAGTAGTAAGTTCTGAAATGATATACAACATGAAACAGACACAACAGGTTTCACACATACACACACAAACACACACACATATATGTATATATATTTATGTACATATATGAATATATACATATGTATATGTACATGTACATATATATGTACACACACATATATATAAAATGTTCACAAGTTATATGTAAAAATATTCACCAAATAAAAAGAGATGTGCAATTTGTGTGAGAATGTGGGTAAAAATGAAGGAATGTTGGAAGGAGGGGACATGAAAGGGATTGGAAGAAAGAAAGGGAAAGGCATGTGATGCAATTATATTTTAATTTAAATAACAATAAAGAATATTATAAAAATATTGTTATCAGGTATAAACATTGTGTATTCAAAATATGACCATCATACAACTATGCAAAATATAATACAAACAATATTAAAATTCTGTTTTGTGAATGAAACATGAGTGATCTTAGGAAGTTCTGTATTTTTTTAATTTAATTTTATTTTTAATTTATTTTTTACATTCCATATTCCATTCCCCGCCCCCTCCACCCTCTGATGGCTCCACATCCCACACCTCTGCCCCACCCCACCCTGTCTCCACAAGGATGCCCCCACCCAGCACCCCACCTGACCATAACTCCCTGGGGATCCCAGTCTCTTGAAGCTTAGGTACATCATCTCTGAATGAACACAGACACAGAAGTCCTCTTCTGTATGTGTGTTGGTGGCCTCATATCGGCTGATGTATGCTGTCTGGTAGTCCAGTGTTTGAGAGATATTGGGGATCCAGATTAATTGAGACTGCTGGTCCTCTTACAAAATTGCCCTCCTTCTCAGCTTCTTCCAGCGTTTCCTTAATTCAACCACAGACATCATCTGCTTCTGTCCATTGCTTGGGTGTAAGTATCTGCATCTGACTCTTTCAGCTGCTTGTTGTGTCTTCTGGAGTGCAGTCATGCTATGTCCCTTTTTGTGAGCACTCTATAGCCTCAGTAATAGTGTTAGGTCTTGGGACCTTCCCTTTAAGTCTAAATTATTCTATGATAAAAAACAAATTATGCCACTTAAATAAAGAAAATAGAGGGGAATATAAAAAACTTCAGAAGTTATTGTCTGTTTTTTTTTTTTTTTTTTTTTTCCCTTTTAGTCTGTCACTGAATCCTTGGAAAAATTGGATGTGGATTTATATTTGATATAGTCTGTGCCTGTTTAGCTTTTGATAATGAATGGGCTTTTATTTTTAATGGTTGTTGTTTAAGTGAAGGCAGCAGAATCGATGTTCTCTTTGTAGCCTAAATTACATGCCTAGAAGATAAAAATAAACACTAAAAATGCTATAGCAGCAGGGTAATTTAGAGAAATATTTGATGCTACAATGAGCAGAGTAGTGTACAAGAGGAAAACAAAGAATATTGGATTATATAGCATTCTTTGGTATTGTTTTAGCCAGGATTAGGCATTGGTCAATATGTATCCTAAGTCCTTGGACAACATGACTAAAAAACTACAATTATTATTATTCCAATTTTTACATGAAAAAATTGCATTATCAAAGTAGAATAGAAGCGAATATAAGAGTGAGATAAATTGAAAACACAGTAAATGAACAAAATGAAATTCTATTAAGCATTTAAAAAGAAAAGTTTACTAAATTGTATTAGAGACACGCAACAGAGTGAAGTAGTAGGTCAGGCCCAGAAGAGCAGACACAATATGCCCTTTCTCAAATGAAGATCCCAGCTAGGGTTTTATGAATCTGTACTTAAATTGGGCAGAAAAATAGGAGAGGTAGGAGGTATCTAAAAGGTCCTAAACTTAGTGAACACAAGAAGTCCAAAAACAGTAAATCATTAGATGCGAAGGTTTTAAGCAAGAAACAGTAGAAATATGGGCAAAGGAGATGGGCTAACAAAACCTAAGGGTATCTGAAAAAACACATAGTAATTTCTTTATAAAATAGGAATATAATTAAATGATTTTTATTAGATATTTTCTTTATTTACATTTCAAATTTTCTCCCCTTTCCTTGTTTCCCCTCTGAGAAAAACACCTATTCCCTTCCCCTGATCACAGCCCACCATCTCCTGCTTTCTGGCCCTGGACATTCCCCTACACAGGAGTATAGAGCCTTCACAGGGTCAAGGGCATCGCCTCCCATTGATAACCGAGTAGGCCATCCTCTCCTACATATGCAGCTGGAGCCATGAGTCCCACCATATGTACTCTTTGGTTTGTGGGTTAGTTCCTGGAAACTCTGGGGGGTACTGGTTGGTTCATATTGTTGTTTCTTCTATGGGGCTGCAAACTCCTTCAGCGCCTTGGGTCCTTGTTCTAACTCCTTCATTGGGGACCCTGTGCTCAGGCCAATGAATGGCTGTGAGCCTCCACTTCTGTATTAGTGCGGTACTGTCAGAGCCTCTCATGAGACAGCTATATCTGGCTCCTGTCAGCCAGCACTTGCTGGTATCCACAAAAGTGTCTGGGTTTGGTGACCCATTGTATATGGGAAGGATCCCCAGGTGGGAGAATCTCTAAATTGTCCTTCCTTTAATCTCTGCTCCACACTTTGTCTCTGCAACTCCTTCCATGGGTATTTTGATCCCCCTTCTAAGAAAGATTGAAGTATCCACACGTTGATCTTACTTCTTGAGTTTCTTGTGGTTTGTGGATTGTATCTTGGGTAGTCTGGGCTTCTGGGCTAATATCCACTTATCAGTGAGTTTATACCATGTGTATTCTTTTGTGATTGGGTTACTTTACTCAGGATGATATCCTCCAGATCCATCCATTTGCCTAAGGATTTCATAAATTCATTGTTTTTAATAACTGAGTAGTACTCTATTGTGAAAACATAGCACATTTTCTGTATCCATTTCTCTGTTGAGGGATATATATATATACATATATATATCCAGGAGTGGTATTGCTGGATCCTCTAGTAGTACTATATCCAATTTCCTGAGAAACAGCCAAACTGATTTCCAGAGTACCAGCTTGCAATCCCACCAGCAATGAAGGAGTGTTCCTCTTTCTCCACAACCTCTCCAGCATCTGCTGTCACCTGAGTTTTTGATCCTAGCCATTCTGAATGGTGTGATTTAAAAGAGCTTGACACACAGGTGTCCTGTTTTCCATGGGTGGAATATGCTGTTCCTATCAGTAATGAGCTTTTAATTAAAAGCTCGAGTGGCAGGACTTCTGTGTCCCCAGGAATTGTTACCCAAAAGAATGCAAGTTCTTATCATCATTCTGATTGCTGTGCATGGATAGGTTTTCTAAAGGAACAATGTTAATATTAATATAATTAATATATATTTAAAGAGAAGTTATTGGATTTGTTTATGTAATTTAATCAAAGTGGTTCACCAATGACTGTCTCACATCATAGATGCTAAGAGACTGGTAGTTTCTCAGTTTGTGAGACTGCATACCTCAACAGCACCAGAATGCCTGGAGATTTGATATTTCTCAGACCATGTTGGAACCCTGGTTCTAATAGAAGAGAAGAAATCATCAAAAGCAGCAATTGACAAATGACCTTGCTAGTCAGAAGGAAGGTGAAGTGGTCAAGAGCAGACCTCCTTTTCGTCCATTGGATTCTCTCAGAAAGTGCAATCCACGTTGAGGGCACATTTTTTCATTTCAAGACAATCCTCCACAGAGATGTATATAAACCAATTGAATCAAGCCAATCCTTTATTAAGTCTACCTCCCCAGATTGTTCTAAATTGTGTCAAGTTCATAAGTAAACCTCACCACAATATTTGCATACCAGAGCTAAATACTGGACACTCACACAAATTTTACCAGACACAGACAAATTAAAGTTGGAATAGAGTGGAAACTTCCCATTTGAAGCATTCATAGTACTAGAAGAGGCTATACAGAATACTCAGGAAGAAAACACAATAGTCTCACTAAGATGTAGAAGATACATGCTAGAACAACCACCTGACAGGCGTGAAATCCTTACTGATGCTACACTGGCATACCTATTTTGGGTATAACAAACTGCTTTATGATAGGTTGTGAGCTGTCCTACTCACATTCAGTTGTCAACTTGACATAGCCCAGAGTTATCTTAGAAAAACTCAATTGAAGAAGTATTTGAATAAAATTGGCCTGTGGCCCTGTTTATGAAATTGTCTTGGAATGGGAGTTAATGGAATGAAAAGTTTCATCCCAGTGAGGTTGGTGTGATTCTTGGGTATGCCTCAGCTGTATAAGATAGCAAATTATATCATAGAACAATGAAGAAAGAAATAACCCTCCATTGTCCTGACATGAAGTTTAGGCTTAAATGGAGAATTGGAGGTATGTGTAGCTAAATTATCATGGTAAGTAAGGCCTGCCTGGAGAATAGAATGGAATTAAGGCACCAAGTATAGCTAAATTATCATGGGAAGGCCTTCCTGGAGGAAAGAATGGAACTGAAGCAGCAAGGACAGGCAGACTGACTTGTAGTAATCAATCCCATTCAACTCCAAACCCTTCATAACACACCAGAGACCTTCCTGCAAGCTATGCTGGTGCAATAATGTCACAAGGATTATAGGGATAACTAATTTTTTGAAAACTTGAATGTGATGGAGCCCATACCTGCCAAAGTAGCCAAGAACTTGACACTAGATACATCATAGAGTTAGAAGAAATTCAAAAACTATTATATAGGAATAAAATCACTCCTAACATCATTCTGCTATATCTATAGATCAGATCGATGTCTTTTTCAGGCATAATCAGAGAAGCTTCATGCAATAGAAGGAAATGAACACAATGACTATCTACATCTATATCTATATGTATCCATATATGTATATCTATATATCTACATATATCTTTATCTGTCTATCTATCTATCTGTCTGTCTGTCTGTCTGTCTGTCTATCTATCTATCTGTCCATCCATCTGTCTAATCTCACTTGATCTATGTGGCAGAGGAGGCAGAAATAGTGTTAGAGTCAGAGGTGATGGACGTTTCCATAGGAAACTGTGTCCCAGACATATATGATAATGCATATGAACTCACAGAGACTGTGACACAATTCAAAGTACCTGAGTGGGTTTAAGGGCAGTTGGAGTTTCAGCACTGAAAAGGGCAAGTGGACACAGGGTTCTAACCATCACCAAGAAGCTATCTACAATTGATATTTGTTGAAAAAAGGGCAAATCAGTTTATTCCACCGGAGCAATATTGGGAATATCAATCATATTTCAGGGCAGGCCTCATGCTTAGGATTAGGGGACCTATTCAGAATGAATTCATTGGTGCCTTGTAGACACTTGGTTTCAGTTTACTGTGTTTTTCTTTTGACTTTCATGTCTTTTGTGTTTTGAGTTTTTGTTTTGTTGTTGTTGTTTCTTGTTTTTCTATTGTTTTTATTTATTGTTTTCTTATTTTTTGAAAGAAAGCTAGAGAAAAAGAAAATAGGTTGGCAGAGTAGAAAGGTAGGAAAGACATAGGAGAAACTGGGAGGAGAAAACATGAACAAAACGTATTGTATGAAAAAAATTTTTTTTCAGTTAAAAACAAAACAAAACAAAATTATGTAACACAACTTTCTGTCAGAAGAACTTCTGCTGTAGGTTCCACTAGAGCTACCCAAAATTACCTTCTTCTAACATGAGAACCCAGAAGAAATTCCAATTTTTAGGGTTCATTTTTTTTCTTATAGCCAAGATAAGGGGAACAATTTTGTCTTTATAAAATCTTTATTATTGCCAAAATGGTTATAAAAGTACTTTCGCAAAAACTGTGGAAAGATTATCATTATGATTAGTGAAAATCTGAAGAGAAAAATAATAGGAACACTTGAGAATTACTGCTTCTTTTGTCTGCAGAAGGTGAATATGAGTTCTTTAGCTTAGAAGCAGAGAACCAAATAGTCAAATAAGCAATTTTTGTATGTATGTGTGTACCCAAGCATATTATGTATGTATATTTTGTATAAAGAGGTATATGTGTGTTAGCTCACAGGTTTTATGAAATGGTAATTTAAACCTAAGAATAAAATATTATCTCAGGAACAATTTGACTCTTTCTCTTATATGACAGGATTCTGCCTATAAGATTTTAGCATCAATGAACACACTGTCCCACAGGAAGCAAAGAAGTCAAGGATGTTTCACAATGTGCAGCATTTGGTTCTGCCTTCGGAGTCATTTTTCAGTATATTATCTACTTTTTGCAATTAAGCACATGAAATTATTTTTATTTGTTTGCATTATGGAAAATCCATACACAACTCAATACCCAAGGATAATGTGATTAATTATGCATCTAATTATAATAGTGAATTTTCATGCACATGGTGGGCAGCATAACAATCAGGTAATTTCCGATCAATTTTCTGTGTTCTGGAGGGACTCTAAAAGTTAATACTACCAAACAAAAACCTAAACTAACTAAATAAAAAGCAATAGTTTCAAAATATTTTAAATTTTGGTTATGAAAGATGATAAACAAAGTGGAAAATCCAAACTTTA
>JADRCD010175421.1:0-15094 GCA_019843815.1 Montemys delectorum | reverse complement strand
GCACGCATACACAATAAGTCATCCAACCTCCTGATTTTCATAATAATGTCTCATTTGTTGAGTAAATTGCCCTTAATGCAGGCTTCTGATTTGGCTCAATTTTAAAGATACCCTTCTCATTGTTCATGGACACTTTGCCCAAGAAAATTCAGAGGGAAGAGGATTCATTTTGCTTGTAATTTGTGACTCTATAAAATGGTTACCCATCAGAGTTGGCTTCAAATCCTCTTTTTTTTTTTTTTTTTTTTAAGTCATGCTTTAAAAATAAATGTGGAAATATGGAGAGGGCTTGAAGGATGAATAAACTTAAAGGAAAAAAAAAAAAGGAAGAGTTCCAACCTCAAGATGACAAGAGAGGATCAATCAGTTCTATCAGAGTGAATGTCATGCCAGAGGCGGCAAAAGGTCCTTACCCTGGTAGTATAGGCTGCTTCGGGATCATCCTCAAGCACCCTGGACATGCCAAAGTCAGACACCTTGCAGACCAAGTTGCTGTTTACCAGGATGTTCCTGGCAGCCAGGTCTCGATGCACATAGCTCATATCAGATAAATACTTCATCCCCGAGCCAATGCCGCGGAGCATGCCCACCAGCTGAATGACTGTAAACCGGCCATCATTCTTCTGCATAGGAAGAGTGGGAACAATCCCATTAACATTAGGGCAAATCAATTACCACCGAGCATTTATTCCTGGGTTCTTTTTGAAGATCTGTATCCGGCAAGCAATGAAACTCAGCATTATTTCCGGGCCTTTCTGAGCAAAGTCACTAATTCAACGAGTAGAGTGTACTCAAGGAGTTGGGTTGGCTTCCTGTGATAGATGGAAATTGTCCAAGTGCAATGAATCTAGGGCTCAAAGAGCGCTGCGGTGTGAGAATAAATCAAATACTACCTTCATTGCCCATGGATTATTCAATAGCCTTAAAAATCACACCAGATTCTATTTCTCCTCTTTCTGAACCCCACTGAAGAAATCTCACGAACACAATTGAGCAGAGCGTATACAAGGAATCTGCTAGTGACTGGATACTCGTATTCCCTGGCTTAGTAGAAAGTAGACACACGTACGTACCCTGAGGAAAGCATCCAAGGAGCCGTTCTCCATGTACTCCGTTATGATCATTACCGGTTTACCTAGAGTTTCCAAAAGAAAAACAAAAAACGCTCTATGAGCAGTGCCGTTAATGAGATAAAAATGAGCTGCGCAGAATTTTACTGCCAAGACACATGTCTTGTGCGATCTAATTTAATTAAAACAAGCCAAGCTTCTGCCTCAGCTGTGGGGAGCAAGGAATGAAATATTCAAAGGACACGCAGGCTTACATTCCATCTGGAGGGTTAACCCTTCGGATGGCTTGTTGACAGGGTCCTTAACAAAAGTGGCCTCTGCTATCCAGGGATCACATGAATGGATAATTGCTCTCTTAAACAACAGGGAGAAATGATAAATGGGCAGGCCTGTTGAAAATCATGCAGGTGTGGGGGGTTTCTTTAGAATAATTCATTGATTTTTTTTCTTTTATCCCCAGAAGAGCAACTTGTGTGATGCTAAAGTCTGTGGACAGAGAAGGCTTCCTCTTTAGAGACACTCAGGTTTTGTTGGGATGTCATTAGACTGAGTACTTCACCATGCACGGAACCTGAAATGCACCATTACAGAACTCTGCTCCCTTCTCTTGCTCTTTTCCTGGGCTCTGTGATTCCCTCACAGTTTTTCATGTCACACATCTGTTCTATGTGCTTCCTTTAACAACTTATCTTAAAAGACAAACAAATCAAAAAAACAAAACAAAACAAAAAAGACAAATAAATCCTTTTTTGGAGAGTTAGTTTGTTTTGATTTTTCTTTTTCTTTTTTCTTTTTGTTTTGTTTTTCCCTAGAGACAAGTGAACATGAAGTTGGATCGATAGAGAGGTGGGGAGGAGGGGACAGAGTAAGATCAAACATATTGTCTATATTTTTAATAAATAAATAAATAAATAAATAAATTCCTCACAAATAACCTCATCTGAGACAGGAGCTTGAATTCATTGTTGGAGGGAATCAACCTTTTCCTTTTGTTTTAGTTCTCCTGGGGACCTTTGGAAATAACCTTTCTTTAATTTCTTACAAGCAAAGAATTAAATTAGGGTCTGAAATGTTCTTTTCAAGGGGTAATGTTACAGGTGTGTAAGGGAGGGGCTAGCAAACGCTGTAACCCTGCTTTTTTTCCACTAAGAGAAAGTGTGGATGGAGCTACAGGATGCCCTTGATGAAAGTAGCCTGTAAGCTGATGAAAATATTTACTTTTATTGTTCTTGCTGACTGGACTTAGTGATTTTAGTCAGAAAGTAGGCCGGGCTCTCTCACTACTGAAAAACATCTCTTATTTGAAATCTGAATATTCCCAACCCAAAGATGGGAGTGCAGAAAATGAGAGGCACTTCAATGGCAAGAATTTTGAAGTTTCAATTTCAATGAAGTCCAATTTATTCTTGGTTGACTGTGTGTGGAGTAGGGGGAGCAGGGGGGGGGGACTCTTATGTCTAAGCCATATTTCAGAGGCAATCATTTTAAACTGGAGAATGACGCCATTCAGACTTCCAGTGAGGAATGAAAGTCAGAACCATGGCACAGACACAAGGCTACTAAGAACTCCTCTGGCCTAGGTGAAACGGGTCCTCAGGAGTTCCCTTCTTGCCTTGCTCAGTTCAGTCCACGTGGGAAGGGCCCCATTCTCAGCACATTTGCCCTCCCCAAGTCCTCGGCCACAACCAAATCACCTGTGTGAGTCTTAATCAGCCTGCCTCAATCAAACGATACTTTGTCAACTAATGAGGAAAAAGTCTGTTCTCTTAGCCAAGCGCTAACACCTAATTCCACTATACTAGTTCCCACCGGAGCTCTCTAGAAGAGAAGATCCAAGAGAGGGGAGCAGGAAGAAATTATGCTGCTCTCATAACCTCTGACACCACAGAATCTAGATAGTTTCTCCAGGGACCTGGTTCTCCAGGGAGACAAGGCGCTTTGATTGGACCCTTTCACCGACACTGCTCCCTGGCCTGACTCCTCCCACTTTACTCGTTTCCGGTATTCTCTAGTCTGTTTATTAAAAGTATCCATTTGTCAGAATCCTGAGAGCACTACAAAGGTAAGAAAAATCAGTCAGGAGTGGGTTCAGGATGGAGATGGCTGCTCCCCTCCAAGAGACAGGGATTCCGAGGGGAGGGGACAGAGTGGGAGGGGACCCCAACAACTTCTCTGGTGGAAATTTTTAAATCATTTTAATTCAGTGACAACTGCATTATGCAAATGAACGCAGTCGTTTGTAACAGTTACAGCTGTAATAGCTACGGGTTTTTAAAGGCGCGGTGGGACTTTAATACAAAGATCCCCTGTTTCTTCTCTCTTCCGCAGAGGTGCTAGGAAAATCACTGTCTGCAGCAGGAAAAACACCCGAGTTGAACAGAGCCCTCTTTCTAGAAAAGGGACCTGCAGAAGTATTTAAAGGGAATGTTATCTTTTAATTAAAGTAGTGAGGGGCTTGGGCAGCTTCGAAGGCCACAGGCAACAGAAAAATATCCTGTCTGTAAAACCAATCTTAAAAAGCAAATAGAACCATTCTATGCTAATTATAGCCTTCACCTGAGGTAGAAAATTATATGTCCTTAGCATCAAATTTCCTTTTTTGAAGAATTCTCAATATGAGGAGAGATGTACTCCTTCAGATACAGTAACACCCGTTAACACTTAAAGAGGAGTGTGTGTGTGTGTAATTTGCCATTGTACAATACAAACTACTTTAAATATTTCCTTCCCTAAATAACCTTGCAAGGCAAGTTTTATTTATCTCCATTTTTATAGATGAGAACAGTACAACAAAAGACTGACCAACCCATCAGAACCACCAGCAGCTTCTGATAGAGCTATGAGCAAACGCTTTATCGTAAGGTCAGTTACTCTCCAAATGGATCCTGGACCCACAATAGTAGCGTCACCTTTACTGAGTCCTTCCTAGGAATGAAAACTCAGGTGGTTCTCCCCATTCCTACCCGGCCTTCAAACTGTTTTAGAGGAGGCCCAGGAAACTTTTAAAAAAAAAGAACACATTTAACTACAACTATTTACTTAAGTGTCATGGGGTGGGTGAGGGTATGCATGCCACAAGGAACTTGTACTAAGGTCAAAGTACAATCTTCAGAAATTAAGTTCTCTCCTCCCAGCCAAGCAGGTTCCTGAGACTGAACTCAGGCCTTCAGGCTTGGCAGCTTGCTGCCAAGCCATCTTGCTGGCCCCCTAAGCATTATCTGAAGACTCCAATGTAGGCTTACTTGTTTACCACGGTAACCTTCTGGTTTCTTCTTCCTAAAGATTGTATACTTTTAGCTCGCTACAAATGTAACCCACTCCCCCTCCGCTCCCTGTGTCTCATCCACTGAAGCAACCACCTGACCCCTCAGCACTTGTTGATTGACAAGCTTTTCACAGACACCTTAAATCAAGTAAGAGACTTCTTGGCCTCCTTGAAGACAGAGCCCCAGGCTTACTAGGTCCTTGACTCTTTGTACCAACTGTAGTTAGGTACCAGGGCTCCTGGACCAGAGCCACCTTAAACACACCCTGCTTTGGTGCCCCGTCCATGTGGTACTTTATAAGTCTTAGCCAGCCTTACAGATGTACACAGGGGTTGCTTCACAAAATGCGTCTGTTGAGCTGTGTCGTATTTTCAACTGAAGCGTGGTTCACAAGCTCGGTGAATGCTAATGGGCTAAAAATGGAAGGTTCAACCAGGTGTTACTGTAAATAGGTGCTGAATGGCAGCCGCCATAAATCAGGCAGAGCAGACAAGCGAATCCCACAATATAATAAAGATTCCCAACTTTCCCTCCCTGCAACTGGAACCCAAGCTTCCAATACAAGGTGTGGTGGGCTTTTGTTTGGCTTTATATAAAACTGATTTTGTTTACCATCTGCTCGTGCCCACCCTGTGACAATCTTTATTTGGTCTAGCAAAGACTGAAAGATGGTATGGTGTACCCAAAACTCTGCAATTTTTTAATTTCCCACAAATCTCACAGAAGTTGCCTCAAAGACAGGGCATCAGCTGCAGGCATAGACCCATTTAGAGCTGACTGAAAGATTAATGACTTGTCCTGCGCTGATCTCCTCTTATTAGTAATCAGTAGGCCTGTCCCATCTGTCATTTCCCTAGAAAGAAAATGTGCATTTAATCTCCCTGTTAACTCTCAACTTAGCTTCCTGGAGAGGGGGGGAGACACACATACATTTGGTGACAACGCCTTCCAGGTGGATTATGTTTGGGTGGTCAAACTGTCCCATGATGCTGGCCTCACTCAGGAAGTCCCTCCTCTGCTTGTCAGTATAACCAGCTTTCAGAGTCTTGATGGCCACACAGATCTCTCTCTTGCCGGGCACCTTCAGACGCCCACTGCAGACTTCTCCAAATTCGCCTGTGGGAGAAGGATTCATGATGCATCAGAAATGCAATTAAGACAAAATAACCTTCACTGTATGCTTATTATAGGACAGGTGCCTAGCTAGGGAACCACAGTGATGGATTTCATTTCGTCCTTCCCAAAGCCTTGTAGGAGGGACTGTTCTCAGAGGCTCCATTTTATCACAGGAAACTGAAGCTTAAGGTAAAGCGCACCAAAGTCTCCCGGCTTTGGAGAATTAGAGCATTCTGAATCCACCCAGTCTGGCTACAGATCTTACGTGTTCCTTTATTTTATCCGCATTGTTCATTTTTCCTGAGATTAAAATACACATTCACACCAAAGTTCCTTACAGAACATTGCATTTATACTCTGATTAAGGAAATCTCAGTGAATAATATTTACACATATAGACATGTATCCAATACACTCATACATGTGAATGTAATTGTGTGATTTACATACATATTTAACATTTACAAAGGAAGCCGACTATCAGACGGACACTCGGATACTTACCAACCCCTATGACTTTTTCAATTTTAATGCAGGATGCATCAATTTCTTTGGCAAATTCTCGAACTGCCTGGTTGGGGTCTTCATATGTAAAGGGATCCACGTAAGTTCTAACACCTGAAAAATGGGCATGGGATATAAAGTGAAAAGGCCCTTCGCATAGCAAAAGCTGGGTTAACTACATGGTCGTTGACATATGAAAATGTTTAAATGCTTGCTCTGGTTTTCATTAGTGGGTAAACAAAGAATTTGCTAGCTGCTCAAGACGCTGTAGCTCTACTGACTTCCTGGAATGTCCTCACACTTCAAGGATAAGAGTTTAAAAACAACTCGTCCCTGGAGGAAAAGTGAATCTCTTATCAAAAAACTTGGAATGAGTTGGCAGGCTCCTTTCTCCCAATGAAGCTCCTAGCTTTATTGTCCTAACACGGAAGTCAAACCGTACCCATCATTTCAAATGTTGTCCCTTATCAAAGACAATAGGCACTCTTAGTCTCCACAGGCCCTGTCTACATACAGGGTGTCACATCTCCCCCATAGCTAGACCAACTAAGTACATGACCAATAACGAACAGACTTAGATTAAACCTAGATTGCTATGCATAGGAGGAATACCGGCCTCTGGTTGATTTGAGAATAAAGACTCTAAGTTGGATCTCCACTTGGATTCTGTTTTAGAGAGAAAGTTCAGCTGGAGGTAATGCTTCAGTCTAGCTGAATGTTGTGAATATCATGGGTACAATTCTGCCACGCATCACACTCCCAGACAAGTTGGAAGTGACAGCTTCCTTTGGCATTTGCACTGGGGACTTGAGGATGTCCAGTACCAGCTGACCAAATCTCTGTGGTTGTCCAAACGTGTCCATCTTTTTTCTTTTCTTCTCCTTAGTCATTATGAAGAACTGAGTAGGCTACAGTTATCTCACATGACACTACCTTGTCACCTCAGAAAGTCCTGTGCAAACCATTGCTAGGCCATCTGGCTTCCTTTAAGTGTTTTGAACTTCTTAAATCACTGTCTTTGGACTTACTCTTGGAACCTATTTGTAACCTCAACATCTAGAATCCACCAGCAAACTCTTGATAGCTGTCACCCCAGCAACACGGACGACCATCACATAACTTCCTGTTCTTTTACCATTCCGCTCCTCCCCCCAGTTTTTCATTCACAAGAATAAAATATCGACCCATAACATCTTGCTGCCCAGCTCCAGAAATGAAGCAGCTAAAGGAACACTTTTCCAGAGCAGAAGACGAAATGTGCAGACCCTATGCGACTTCCTGCCTTTAACCTCACGTTTTACACAGTTTTGACTCACCAATTGTACCTTGACATCCTTGAAGAATGTTATTTGGATAAGGGATGCATTACATAAATATTCATAGGCGTATTAACCAACATTTCTAAGTTAGATAACACAAAGCGTGCTCTAAAAATGAAATTACTTTTGGAGCCAATTTTTTTTAATACCTTGATTCAAATGTTTCTCTTCATCTGCTTCTTGTTTCGCTTTGCTGTACTTACTCCGTCTGTTAAAATTAAAAAAGAAAGGGAAAATGATTTCCAATACAAAAATCTGTAACAAAAAAAAAAAAAAAACTTAAGTAAATTATTTCAACCACAACACAAGTCGGGTGGACGGGCAGTGCACACTTCTCACATAGGGAAACTGAGGCTTAGGGAGAGGTAAAGTAATAAAGATAAAAGTATAACCTATATTGAGTTGGGGTTAAGAGCTGAAGCCACCAGAGCCCAGAATCTCTGATTGGCTATTTTTCCCACAGAGCTAGCTTGCTTGCCTTTCTCTCTCGCTCTTTGTTTCTTTCTTTCCTTCCTTCTCGTGTGTGTAAGAGAACTTATGTGGGCCTGCCCACATGGGTGTGTCATTCAAAGGACAACTTTGGACAGTTGACCCCCTCATTCTACCTTCATATGTCTTTTAGAGATTAAACTCAAGTGCTTTTTCATTCTGAGCCATCTTGCTGGCCCCGTAGACACATTCTTAATTAAAGCACGTTTCATTAGTGAAATGGCAGTAACGCTCAGCGTGGGATGGGTGATGAACACATCTTGTTGCTATAACCATGATAGCAACATAACACCTCATTATCACGTTAGGTTTCAGGGACTGGGGATTTAGCTCAGTAGTAGGTAGGGTTCCTACAAAGAGCAAGGTCCTAGGTTAGGTCCTCATCTGGGGGGCTAAGGGTTGGGTGGAGGGACCTACCCTATAGCATATAAGTTACAAATTTTAGAAAGTACAATATTTGCTTTGTACTTGATTATATTCCAATAGATTTGGTAGACCACTAGGTCTTTAAATGCTCTTCTAATAAGAGGTACCTCATCTCAAAATTTACATACTGCCTGTCCATAACCTGTTGGAGTGAGAATTTTATTTTATTTTTAATAAAGCTTTGGGAAATATAAATCTCTAATACATATAAATCTTGAGTCAGGAAAATATGAATCACTTATATAAAGTGGAAAAATCAACTCAAGACTTGAAAATTTAAAACAAATATATAAATGCATACACACACATGTATATGCATATGCAATTTTGTGTCTGAGTATGAGGTACTAGAAACAGAACTCAGGGCCTATCACATGCTAGGCCAGCATTCCACGCTGGACTATATCCTTGGCCTTTAAATATACACTTTACGTTTAATGAGGAGAAATTATATCACGTAAAATAATTATAAAAATTAACTCATTTATTACAGTTCTCTTCACTTTGGGGGATTAAAAGAAAATTAGGGAATAAAATGTATTAATATATGACTCTATGTAAAATTTACAATAAAAATAATCATGGTGCTTTGAGTTTCAAAGGCAAATGTGTTTGTATTCCAATCAGATGGATATCCTCAAACAGTCAACTTTGAACAGGTAGAAAGGCTAGATAACCCTACAGACAAGAAAGTAGCATAGAGACTAAAAGAGATAAGCAGGGCAAGGGGGCAGACAGCCCACTCCTGGCAGAGCACAAAGCACATGCGCCGCCCTGGGCACATGCGCAAAGCTCCCTCCCACGTCCTCTCATTTGTCAGCTATGTAGGCACCGACTCAGCAATCAGACCCTCAGAGCCCACAGATGTTCCTCTACGTGGATAATTCCCTTGCAAATAATAATACCTTGTGCTCTTACATTGCATTTAACTTTTCAAAGTAGTCTCATTATATACATTATCTCCTCCCCTAGCTGTTTGCAAAGCATGAGCCAGCTTAGCAAAACAGAGACCCCCAGTTACCACAGTTAACTGCAAAGTGCATATTTCAGTACCAAATAACAGCCTGTGTTTTCCTATGCAGTTAGCTTTTCAAAGGGCCTTCAAAGGGTCTATTATTTAATTGCTTGTTCACAACAACCCTATGAAAGGAATCAGGTGGAAACCACATGTTCAGCTCCATTGTACAGATGAGGACAGGGTATAGGCAAGGATGCAGAGCCAGGCGCATCACTCACATCCCTCTCCCCCTGATCCAGTCCAGCCCTGCACAGTGCCTCTCTCAGAGGAGACAAAGTGAGAAGATAAATGATGAGACTTAATCGGACATTTAAAACTATTGATTGATTGTGTACATGTGTGTGCGTGCCCATGCAAGTATGTTCCATGTGTATATAGATGAGTGTGTGCAAGTGTGTACATGTGTATATGAGTGTGTGTGTGTGTGTGTGTGTGTGTGTGTGCGCGCGCGCGCGCGTGCGCGCGCATGTGTGCATGTGCAGACAGCAGAGTACAGCCTTGGGTGGCCCTCCTCACAGGCTTTCCACTTTTTGAGATTAGGTCTTTTACTGTGTCTTGGGGCTCACTAGCTATCCATCTTGTCCCTCCACCCCAAACTGGACTATCAGCATCCATACCAGCATGCTGGGTTTAATCTGGTACTGAGGCTTGAATGAGGGTGCTTGGGCTTGCAAAGCAAGCAGTTGACTACGTGAGTGTCTCTCCAGCCTAAACAGTACATTTTATGTCAGCAAACCCACAGATCCAACTGCTCCTAAACGGCTTCATCAAAGAAACTTAACAAACAGTCTTAATGCTGTGAATAGAAAGGGCTTTCTATGAGGCGAGTAATCCCCTCTAACCTGCTCCCTCCCCTGTCCTTTGCCCCTTTTAAAAGTTAACAGAAAGATGTTAGGTCAGATACTACAGAAACAATATCTGGGGTCAGGAAAACACCAAGATTAAATCCCTAGGGTGTGATAGGCTATCTTATCAGAGTTCTAAAAGCCTTATCTGAAATCATAAGACTATCTTTTAAACCATTTTAGAACTTCAATACTGAAATTAAGTGGAAATATATATATATATATTTTATAGAGAACTTTAGTAACTGCCCCTCCTTTATTTACCTGTCTGGAGACCCAACATTGAACACAGTGCATGCTAGAAAAGCATTCAACCACTGAGCCATATCCTTGAGCTCTTGGCATCCATTTGAAATTAAAGAGTTGGTATTTTTTGATTTTTTGGTTTTTTGTTTTTGTTTTTGGGTTTTTTTTTTAATGGATATCTACAATAGAAATCAGTGGCCTCAAGAAATCCTGAAGCATGGATGTTTTCACATCAAGTACATTCATTAAAAATGGACAAAACCAGAAGAAATACAAAAATGGCAGAGGTCATTAAGGATAAGGTTGACTCTCCCATTTCACCCTCAGACTTGCCAACATAGAAGAATTTATCTGAGCGGCTAGGGTGCTTTTAAAGATGTTTTTAATGTGGAGTGTTATTTGGAGTAGAGGATCCTACAAGGGTACAGGGGATATTGAGAAAGAAACAGGAGGATTACTGTTCAAAGACTAATTGTAGCCTATTACCATGCTAATAATACCTTAAAAACAAAAATGCCTGAGTTCTGCTCTACCTCTGTCACCTATGACCTTTTCCCCTTGGGCTCAGAGTTGGACAATGTGGCTCATTATTATCCCTGGAGAGAAAGACCATTGAAGCTTACTTTGGGTGAGCCCTCCTGATGAGCTAAGTCTAAATTGACATCCCAGACAGGTCACCTGAATGGTAGAAGCAAGGCTTTGTGGGAGATTTTCTAATTACAAAGATGTGGACAAGGCGATTAACAAGGGGAAGTAGTAGAATGGTTTGTTAGAAATGGTCCAGAAGGAAACATGGAACCTTGCCACAGTAGGTGTCCTGGCAAGGGGCCCTCACATGGCAGGTGAAGCTTGGAGTGAATGAAATCTTCCCAGCCATCCCAGGGACTGGCTAATAAGGCCATTAACCATCACCGGAGGGAACAGCAGGAAACCTTCCAGCCAAAGTGCTCTTCCTGGCACCTTGACTACTCCATAAAATAAATAAGAAGACAGGAGTGTGGCAGGGGCTGCCCATAAGCCTCGCTTTTTATCAAAATACCAACTTTCCTCATCAAGTGCGCAAATTTGATGAATGTGGTTCACTGTTCCGAAGTTAATTAGTAAAAGGTAAGTAATTTATCCACTAAAGTGCAGATTAAAGGTGAAGCCTAATAAGGAGCATGGTTCCTGGAGGGACCCTTTCCAGAGCTCAGGAGTCTCTCCCACAAAGATTCATACACCGCCTCCTTCTTCCCCTCCTCAAGCTGCCACGGTTCCTGCATCAACAGATGCCTAGTGGCTCCTCCCAGGCAACAATTTGATAGAGCTGGAATTGAACCACTGTGGTGGCGGCTTGCAAGTTGCTCAGAAATGTTCCCCTGGAATCAGTTGCCTCCCAATTGGGTCAGGGTACATACACGATGCCATCAGAGCCCATCTGGGCAAACATCTAAGTGTATTCACCACTCATCATCCCAGAGACGCATAAGAGGGCTCAGGGAAAGGTGGACAGAGGCTGAGCAGAGTCTCTTTTAGGATTACTGTAGCTTTCTGTCAGCTACAAAGTGCAGAATGTGAACTGTGGGTACGAGACAAATTAATTCTGAACTTATTTCATACATTCAATATCACTTAGTCCAAGATCATAGGCCCTGATAAACATATCTAATTTTTTCCATGGATGTTACATTGTTTTCCTTAAAACCAATTTGGTGGACTGGAGAGATGACTCAGTGGGTAAGAGCACCAACTGCTCTTCTGAAGGTCCTGAGTTCAAATCTCAACCACACGGTGGCTCATAACCATCTGTAATGAGATCTGACACCCTCTTCTGGTGTGTCTGAAGACAGCTACAGTGTACTTACATATAATAAATAAATAAATAAATAAATAAATAAATAAATCTTTTTTAAAAAATCAATTTGGTTCTTTGTAATCTGGTGAAAGGGCCATTTTATAACCCTTGTGCAAATGGAAACCCAGTAGCACTAGCTATCACAATTGGACCATCTTGAAGTCAGCACGTGTTCTTGGGTCATCAGATCATGATGTCCCTTAACTAAAGAGCCCTTTAAGAATACCCAAGGACTCTTCCCATATTTTAGTCATGTTTTTAATATTGTTTCCCACGTTTGAACAATAAAATACTGATGAGGGCCAGCAGGTTGGCTCAGTGGGTAAAGGTACTTGCTACCAAGCCTGAGGACCTGTGTTTGATCATTGCGACTCCTGTGGATGAAGAAAAACCAATCCCTGCAGGTTGTCCTCTAACCTGCACATGCATGCTGTGGCATACATGAGTGCACACACATACATGTTAAATAAATAAATAGATAAATATTAGAGAAAGAGTAGCCTCAAATAATCTGAAATCATTGCTATTACAGGGGAAGGATTGTCAGAGAAATTTAATGCAGAGTCCGTCAGTCCGGGAGGCCCTGGGTTTCAAGTTGCATTTAATTCTGTAACTATTAACAGTCCTTTGAAAGAGATGTTTAAAAAGCAGTAAAGAAAGTGGTTAAACTTGAGACCACACACACACACACACACACACATACACACACACACACATATATGTATATATACACACACACACATATATATATATATATATACATACATATATGTGTGTATATATACATGTAAACAGGGAACTGGTGGTTTGTCCTTTAAGAGAATGTGTGTATAGTTGGGATAAAAGTTCTTGTGACAGTACTCCAGTGTTACATTTATAGCAAGGGCAGTTGGGTACTCTGGGAAGTGGATATCCTCCTGAAATGGTAACCTAAGCACAGATCTGCAAGGCCAGATCTACAAGAGGCTGTTGAGATAGCTCACTGGTTAAAGGCATCTGCTGCCAAGCCTAAAGACCTGAGTTCGATTCCCAGAACCTTCATGGAAGAAGAAGAGAAAGAAGAAGAGGAGGAGGAAGGGGAAGAGGAAAAAGAAGACAGACTCCAGCAAGTTGTCCTCTGGCCTCTACACATACAAGCATACACAATAGATAAAATGTAAAAAATTGAAAGTACATTAACTTATTTACTTGACATTATGTGTGTTGTAAAAACATCTCAATCAACATAACTGCTGCTACAGCTGGACAGCATTTCATGTTGCTTCTAAGCTGGACACTTAAAATCTATAAATGCAATAATTTCATTCTTTGATGGAAATTCCTAAATGCTCACACGTTCAAGTTGGACAAGAAGAAAGGAAGGAAGAGATGAAGGAAAGGAAGGAAGAAAGGAAGGAAGGAAGGAAGGAAGGAAGGAAGAAAGAAAGATAGCAAGCTAGCTGGCTAGCTGAACTTTCTGAATGAAAGAGGGGGTTATTCCTCCTTACCTCAAGCTCTGGCTCCTCATTATAAATTAAATGAATACAATAAAATAAATAAACAGCACCTATTTTAAAATCTAGCAACATGCCAATTGTGAGCCTGAGGCAGTTTCCCCTTAAATAACAAATTAGCAAACAAACAGATTTTTTTCTCTTGGTGGCTGGTCTCCAGAGTCTCTTCAAACTTTTTCTTCCTCTGAGTCTTTTTCCATCTGTACTGACATGCCAACAATACCCTGAGATTCAGCTCGGCTCACAAGGGCTCAGCTTCACTATGGACACAGGCTAGCCCCAACCTCTCATCCTCCTACCTCAGCTTCCCCAGTGCTGGGTGCCCATCAGGCCTGGCTTCCACCATCCTTTCCAACAGCAACATTCTGTGGCTCTCAGAAGCCAGAGGCAAAAGGAACTTGGCTTCTCCAGGCTCAGATGCTCAGTCTGTGACTTCCTCACACTGTTGGCCTAGGTACAAGACTGTACCATTTATTACCTGTCATTTGTACTCTAACTAAAGCAAAGGAACACACTTCTTTGTCTGGAGTTTCTGTCTCCTCTCTGCTCACCTGTTGTCCTATTTAAATACATGTAGTTGTCCCAGATAAACAGAGCAGACAGCCAGGTGGGGAGAAGAATTAGCTGAGTGAGCACCCTGCCGCTGCAGGCCTGTCAGCTACCTGGCTCCAGGCAGCCCTTCCCTTGACAGCTTTATGGCCGGCACTGAGGAAGAATCAATATGAGGGCAAGGGGCTGACATTTCATTTTCTAAAAACTGATCCGTTGAGGACCAATCACCAAGCAGTGTTTATCAGCCCTGGGAAGTGACTTTTTTTTTTTTTTTTTAAGTGGGGGAGAAGGAGCAGGAGTCATCACTGGGTAACTCGACAGGCTCAATTCTCTAAGGAGGGGATGGCCTCATAATTGGAAATCTCATGCATCCCTTTGCCGCTATTCCTTTCTATAATAAAATGATCAATAAAAGCACAAAGGGAATTAAGTCCTCAGACCTGAGGAGGCTGCCTTCCACAGCCCCAATTTTTAATGTTCCAGTCTCGCTGCATTATAGTGTCCTTGCTTTTCTTTCCTCTCACCAAAGCTAACATTGGACACTGAGCAGCCACAAGGAGTGACTTATCTAACTGCTTGAGTCTGAGTCTGATTGCTGTGCTTGGGGATGCTTTTAAAACAATAACAACCAAAAAAAGAGAAAAAGGGAGAGAGAGAGAGAGAGAAAGAAAGACAGGAAATTTACAGAAAAGCTGGACCACAATATACCAGATGAGTTCATTTGCCAAGTGCTTGAAATGCCCATGCACCCCTAAGTATCACACAGTGGCCGGGCTTTTTTAGACTACTGTTTTTGAAGTAGAGGTCATTCATGTCTTTCACTAATTTTTACCATTTTAATACTTCCTGTGTTTATATTTGAAACACTGAAATATGCATTAATGTAAACAAATGTCCATGTAATTTCTACTCCCCC
>JADRCD010175418.1:2898-24686 GCA_019843815.1 Montemys delectorum | reverse complement strand
CACACACACACACACACACACACACACACACACACACACGCACGCACGCACGCACGCACGCACGCACGCACGCACGTACACGAATTTCTTCCTTATTTTAAGTGCTCATAGTGCTACAAGTGTCGATTTTACATGTGTTGGGAGTTAAAAGTAATTTTGTTTTAATGTATCTTTATGTTCATGTTTAAATATTATCAAAGATTTATAGCCACAAAGTTATTGATTGAGTATTGTTGAATTTGGTCATAGATGAGATTTTGAATTTCTAAGAGAAAGGTTAAGAACAAAATATGTAGAAATATGCTGAATACAAACTATACCAATATCTTTAAGCAGACTGAGGAAAAGATCTCAAGGAGAAGAGAAAGAAGTTTACAAGAAGGATAGAGTAGATAGTTATGCTCTCAATCAAAGTGCATGGTTCTATGTAGTATAAAAGTATAAATGTGCGCCGGGCAGTGGTGGCGCATGCCTTTAATCCCAGCACTTGGGAGGCAGAGGTAGGAGGATTTCTGAGTTCGAGGCCAGCCTGGTCTACAGAGTGAGTTCCAGGACAGCCAGGGCCAAGGTAATACAGAGAAACCCTGTCATGAAAAACCAGAAAAAAAAGTATAAGTGTGCACATTTGTTATATAGGAAGAATCTCTTTCCATGTTCCAATCTAAGAAGAAAGAACAAATGAAGAGAAGAAAGACAGAAAGAAAGGAAGAAAGAAAGAAAGAGAGATGGAAGGGGAGGGAGGAAGAAAGGAAGGAAGAAAGACAAAAAGAAAAAAAACCTGATGAAAATATGGGAGCAGGAGGAACATTCTAATCCCAGCTATGTAAGAGGACCAATACATGCATGCCAACAAGTCACCTCTCCTCCTCTTTCTCTTCCCATTTTTCTATTTTCCACACATTCCTCTTCATACTTTATCATACTTTATTTGACCCATAAATCACTTGTGTGCATATGTGCGTGTGCTGTGTATGTGTGTGTGTGTGTGTGTGTGTGTGTGTGTGTGTATGTATGTTTGTGTGAGTGCAGGTGCCCATGGAATCCAGAAAAGTAGCAATAGATCCCTTGGATCTGGAGTGATAGATGGTTGAAATTACCCTTAGCACCTGATTCCTCTCTCTAGCTCTGAGATACCTAGTTATACAAAATTAAAAATATTTATTAATATTTCTTTATGAATTTTATTATATTATTATACATTCTTTATTATATTTTAGACATAGTTTATAAAAATTATAAACTGTGTCTGGTAATGCCTAGTGTTATCACTTGAGTTCATCTCCAGAACCCACATGATAAAAAGAAAGAACTGACTCCCACAAGTTGCCCCTTGATCTCTGTGCTGGTGGCAGATACGTATTCCCGAACACAATAGGATTGTGCTGTTCTTAAATCCAGTACAAATAAATAAATAAGTAAGTAAATAAATAAATAAATAAATCTTCTTGCTTATTAATGCCTATGTTAACACTCATACTTTGCATGACTGAAACTGTCCTTAGCATTCTGTATAGTTAGAGGTTGTAGGAAGGGAAACATAGCCAAGTGGATGAAACCTACTATTCATTTTTACTCAGATAAACATGCATAGGGAAAACTAACTCAGATAAGATAGCAACACTGAACCTCTGGCCCACAGCTCCAGACAGAAGCAGCAGCCATAGGAAGGGGCAGGGACCCTTAACAAGCTGCAGGAGATATTCTGGGACTCTTTATTGGGAAGGCCTGTAAGTTGCTTAAATAATACCCAGTTATCTAACCCCTTAAGGTCTTAACACTAGAACATCTGTGCTACCCTGGTCCCGCTTTTAGGGCTATCTGAAGCCTAGGGGCTGGGAAGAAACTTCCCACTCTTCATAAGAAAATGAGTCTGTATAGTTAAGGAACCTAGATCTTCTTCTAATTGATTTAATTGACATTATCTAGAGAAAAAAAATAAATTTGCATGATACATTGAGCCATATAGACTTAGGAATTCATCCAGAAAATCACTATGATAATAAAGTTTGCCTATGCAGAGTCGAAAGTCAGCATTGATTAAACAATTCTAAGTGGCTACTTACAATTAAGAAGTCTCATCTCGCTGCATCCTAAGAGGCCCTGAGAGAATAAAGAGAAATAAAGGAACATACAGGTGAAATACATTTTATTAAGGTATTGGTCCTTTTCGATTTGCAGATGTACACTTCATTTGTTTTAGAAAATTAAAGTTTTAATCTAATTTAAGACAATCTGCGAGCTACTGTGAACAAACTGAGAGGTATGTGTGATTCATGATTATGGTGTTTGGAACAAATTGGTGGTACTGACTGCACACCAAGCATACTGAGGCGTCATGCACGAAGAGGTATTTTTGTGTCTTGTTCATCATACTTCAGGCTTGAGCCAGGTTAACAGCACTGTGCAGAGCCACCAGAGGGAGAGAGCGCTTCCTGAGGATCAATTTCATGCACTGTTATAAGAACCCATTTCCTTTAATCTTGAAAAAATATTGTGTGGTCAACACTATGTTCCTGTCAATATAATGCTCAAAAAGACGAAATGCAATATGAACCAAGAAAGATGGAAACTAACCCTTTTAACTTTAGGGCTTTACAATACTGTTATTATGTATATTGGGTGGGGGACATGGGTACCCTGGTGACACAGCTATCTCCACTGGAAACAGTGAAAGTCACGAAGCCAGCCCAGCTGTTTGACAATCCCTGCAAAGCTGAGCCAAATGCTGCAATCGGTGTCTGTCTGTCTCTCACTTTGGGGTTTTGGTCTCTGTGTGTTCGCATTCTTGGGGACTTTCTGCATTATGATCCATTTTATCTTTTCCCGAGAAAATTATGTCTGAGTCTTTATAGGACAGTCCTGAAGTTCACTTTATCTGGACAAATTCGAAAGTCTTCCTTCTGCCCTGGAGATCATGAAGCCAGGATAAGCACACAGCTGGTGAGGTCTTTACACTAGCCGTCCTCTTGAGGACTCCGCCTTTAAGCAATCTCAAAGGGCATCACAGGTGCAGGACTAACAGAGATGATGGGCAGACTCTGCCTGGTCAGGAGAACAGGTTCCAGATTCAAGGTCTCTGGAAGTGTAGCTTAAAGATAAAGTGCTGCCGGTCGTCTTTGGAGCTTTGGGGGAGGAGCATCAGCAAGGGCAAGATGTGGTCTTCCGAGAGGTTAAGTTTGTTTTCTATCATAACACGTACTTATCTTGACTTTCAGTGACTCTGAGACCAGAAGCTGCAGGCCCCTGGAACTAATGACACTTGTTGGTAACAGCGTGGGGATGGGGGGATAGGTAAAGGACTTACTGTTATTTCTCCCTTCTCCCATCTAACCAAACCATGCAGCCACTTTATTTCGTTTCTCTGACCTTTTTATACCTTCTTAGACAAAAAGTTCATTAGAAAATTAACTTACGGAGGGATAACAATAACAAGTTCAAAGCCGTGTTTCATGCTGCAAACTTGTTATAACTTCAAAGCAACAGGTTGAATTTGTTTTTATGGCCTTGCACACTTGTGGCTTCATCCTTGGACCTAAATGTTTTTCCTTGGGAAATAAATTTGTCCCAAGTCTTTTTCTCTTTTTAGTGTGATTTTGAAAGCTCTTTGTATTTCCCATTATGCAGCCTTTGCTTACTATAGGAGTAGGCACATTCTATTATTGATTCTAACTTTATTAAGTCTTTCTAGTAATGCAAGTAAGGTCATCTCTAAAATCTTTCTTCCTGAAATTATTGGAATCGAATCAGGAATTCTATAAAATCATTAATTCATCTAAACATTATTAATTCATGAAAGTTTATCTTTGTATTGATTGATATGTAGGAAATCTGATCAATAGAGTGGGCTAATACCCAGGAATTGTTATGTTAATTTAACAATGACAGGAAAGGGAAATGAGCTGCAAGAAGTCACCCTGAGGTGCATTCTCTTTGGGGCCTTGTCTCACAGAGCCCATCCCTTGCAGACCATGCAACAGTTGTGGGCCACATGCAGGAAGGCCAGCTGCTAGCCTTAGCCTGTCCTGGCTGGCTCCTGACAATGGGGAACCCCGTGAGAAATAGAACTCAAGTAAATCAGCTAGACTGACTAAAATAAAAGTGCCCCATGTTACAGCATAGATGATAAACAATATAGTAAGGGACTTAGGTATTAGCATTTGCTACTCATTAAATGACAGGTTCAGATATTTTCTCTTTGTCTGGAGTACTTTCAAACTGCAGGCACAGCCAGCTTAAAAGAAGGCTGTCATATAGTAAATGCCTTTGCTTTGGAGGAGACACTCTAGATTCTCTAATAAGAAAAATAAAATCTGTTCGGTTTGTATTTTCCAATTGTGACTAAACTTGTAACCCTAGATATGTAATAAAAAAAAATCAAACACATAATCTTTACTTCTTGTATAATTAGTCATATTTCTTTGTTCTGTGAACCCTGTCTAAATAAAGAAGTAATTGGGCTGCTAGTCAGTCAGGGCTACAAGATTCCCTGATTACTGCCCAATGTTAATGCCTTTCTCTCCTCACAGACTCCTTATCTCCTTTGGGGGAACCCAGCTGACAAATGTCCAGGGCAGGCCCCCAGCACCATGGTCTTTTGGTGAAAGTCAAAATCACTGTGTGTGGACTTGGTATTCTCCTTCCAATTTCCATGTGTTCCATGGATCAAACTCAGATCGTTTGGCTTGTGAGGCAAGCATCTTTATGTACTGAGACAACTCATTGACCCAAGGGCTTAACAAAGAAAAGCTTAAATATGTTGGCATATTGATTCCAGGCTTTAAAATTAGCTAATAAACATCTTAGTTATAATTATAAAGTATAGTAATAATGTTGCTTGCGATTTTAATTTTCTACAAATTATTGAGAGTGATGTGTGCTGCTCCCAGTAAGAGCTCTGGCTTCCAGGCATCTTTTTCTAGTGATGAGCCAGTCATGTTTCTTCTATCTGGGATGGCTCTATCACCCTGAGTACCTGGCTACTGTCCTGCCTCTTCATAACTGCCAACAAGATGACAGAGGGGGAAAGAACAGGAGAAAATTTAGCACCAGGATTGAAAGAGATGAATACAATTTATTGTCCATTTCCATTGGCTAAAACTTAGTTCATACCAACATTTAACTGTTGAGCATCTGAAAAATGACAAATTATATTCCTAAGAATAAACAAAAATATATTCATTGGTTTACAAACAAGTCTCTCGCTGACTTTAGAATTGTCAGAGTTTCTCATGAGTTAACACCAGTGCTGTTGTAGCAGTATATGCACTAAACATCAACAAGTTTAAAGACTGGTAATGTATTGAAACCAGGCAAATGAGTGCTAGTCTTGGATCTGACATATGCAAGCTAAGCCCTTCTCTGAATGTGAACTGCCAAATAGGAATAATAACTATACCCCAAGTAAATGTGGTAAAAAGAAAATATATGATCACATCTAATAAATGTAAGCTTCTAAAACACTCAACTGTTTTCTTACTTGCCTATAGTTCACATTGCTGATAGAAAATAGTTTTTTTTATAAAGAAATGTTAATTATATTGCTCTCATACTTGAAAGCATCAATTGGTCTTTATAACAGAGAGACCTGGGTTGGTGATAAAAAGAAAGGTTAATATAGATTAGATAACAGTAGTATGGTCTATAGATTATAAAGAGTCTACTACTGTGTAGAATTAATTTCATATTTCAACCTGACATGTAAAGATCTGTAAATATAATTCATACAGTCAACTAAGGAATGCTGATAGCAAGGAATATCCTGTCTTCCTCAGGAAGTGGGCACCAAACAGTATCCAATATCACATGGTCAGAACTGAAACCAAGTATGCATCAGTATTAACATTATCCAAGTTGAAAGGTTGTGTTTATATATTTAGAAATATGTTTCTTATATAATATATTTACACATAAATATTATCTCATATTTATTTAACTGCTTATTTTTAAACTTTTGTGTCATCTAGCACTATTCCCACAGATTTATCTACTGGTAGTAGAGAGTACACACACACACACACAGACACACACACCACATGTATCTTCATGGGGGAAGGATTGTGGGAGGGTGTGACCAGGAGTGGGGAGGGAGTAGAAAATAAAGTGAATAAGTAAATAAACAAATTTAAGTTTAAAAAAATGTAGACTTAGCTCCATTAAGAGTGGGTGCCAGTTTTTCGGAGCATTGTTTGACCTGGTTAGTGACAAAGCTCTGAGGAGTCATGGACATTCTCATCTAGAACTTGAATATTTACTTTTTTTTTTTTTTTTAATGTGTGTGAAAAATAGAAGTGCTAAACACAATTAATCCTTTAAAATACATTCCTGAAAAACTGACAAGAATATAAACATACAATAATGATAAGCAAAAAGTGAATGAGATAAAATAAAACCCAAGCAGGAAGTCTATACCAATGAACAGAGCCTAGACACCACTCTGCACTAGAAACATCTGTCAGCCCCAGACTTGCAGGACTTTACTTCCACATCTTTAAAAAAAATTAAACACACAAAAGCAAAAACAAAACAAAGCAAATGAACAGAACCAAGAGAAGTCAGAGTCTACAAATCCTCAGCTCTACACAAGACTGGAAGTGCAATGTACATTCTGGTGGATATGCTTCTGGTAAATTGCTAGGCAGCAAGAGAAAGCAGAATTGCAGAGTCAACCAACAGCCATATTCTGAGAAGGAGACCAGGTCTTACAATTGTCTCATGACTGCCTTTCACTAAATGGCACCAAGAACCATTTAGTGAACTACAGGCAACCCCTCTCTAGACAAAACCCCCTTTCCTCAGACCTTAAATAATTCACCAGATTAGTGGTTTGGTCCAGTGTTCATGACACTGCCACAAATGTTTGAGTACCTGAGAGCATGAGGCATCAGCAGGATCAATACTGATGGAAAAGAGAGGAGCAAATGGAGCAGATGACAGGGCAGGTGCACAAAGTCAGAACTTACAGAGAATCGGAGAAGGAATGTTTTTTTGTTTATTTTTTCACTTTTTTATTAGATATTTTCTTTATTTATATGTCATACAATATCTCTCTTCCCAGGTTCCCCTCCGAAAAAAATAAAATAAAATAAATAAACAACAAACAAACAAACACACCCCTTTTTCCCTCCCCTTTCCCCCTGCTCACCACCCCACCCTCTCCTACTTACTTGCCTTGGCATTCCCCTACACTGGGGCATAGAACCTTCACAGGGCAAAGGGCCTCTCCTCCCATTGATGATCAACTTGGCCATCCTCTGCATACATATGCTACTGGAGCCATGAGTCCCACCATGTGTACTCTTTGGTTGGTGATTTAGTCCCTGGGAGCTCTGAGGGTGCTAGGTAGTTCATATTGTTGTTTGTTCTAAGGGGCTGCAAACCCTTCAGCTCCTTGGGTCCTTTCTCTAGCTCCTTCATTGGGGACTCTGTGCTCAGTCCAATGGATGGCTGTGAGCCTCTACTTCTGTATTAGTCAGGTACTGTCAGAACCTCTCAGGAGACAGCTATATCAGGCTCCTGTCAGCCGGCACTTGTTGGCATCCACAATAGTGTCTGGATTTGATGATTGAATATGGGAAGGATTCCCAGGTGGAGCAGTCTCTGGATTGTCCTTCCTTCATTCTCTGCTCCATAGTTAGTCTCTACAACTCCTTCCATGGGCATTTGTTTCCCCCTTTATGAAGGAATGAAGTATCCACATTTTGGTCTTCCTTCTTCTTAAGTTTCTTGTGGTTTGCAGATTGTACTTTGTGTATTCCGATCTTCTGGGCTAATATTTACTTATCAGAGAGTGCATACCATGTGTGTTCTTTTGTGATTGGGTTACCTCACTCAGGATGATAGTCTCCAGATCCATCCATTTCCCTAAGAATTTCATAAATTCGTTGTTTCTAATAGCTGAGTAGTATTCCATTGTGTAGATGTACCACATTTTCTGTATCCATTCTTCTGTTGAGGGACATGTGGGCTGTTTCCAGTTTCTGGCTATTATAAATAAGGCTGCTATGAACATGGTGGAGCACGTGTCCTTATTACATGTTGGAGCATCTTCTGGGTATATGCCCAGGAGTGGTATAGCTGGGTCCTCTGGTGGTACTATGTCCAGTTTTCTGAGGAACTGTTTGACCAATTTCCAGAGTGGTTGTACCAGCTTGCAATCCCACCAACAATAGAGGAGTGTTCCTTTTTCTCCACATCCTTGCTAGCATCTGCTGTCACCTGAGTTTTTTATCCTAGCCAATCTGACTGGTGTGAGGTGGAATCTCAGGGTTGTTTTGATTTGCATTTCCCTGATGACTAAGGATGTTGAACATTTCTTTATGTGCTTCCTGGCCATTCAATATTCCTCAGTTGAAAATTCTTTGTTTAGCTCTGTACCTCATTTTTAATAGGGTTATTTGGTTCTTTGGAGTTTAACTTCCTAAATTCTTTGTATATATTGGATATTAGCCCTCTATCAGATATAGAATTGGTAAAGATCTTTTGGATAAGCTTTTATAGTTGTGGTAATAGGGGCTGAACATATTGCTAGCAGTTACTTGTGATTTCTACTCTTCCAGGATACCTGAGTTAATTTACCAGCACCTTTGTTAGATAGCTCAAGCTTTAGGGCATCTGATATCCTGCTCTGGACTCTATGGGAAAATGCATACCTTACATTACAAACACAGTCACACTCACACACATACACACTAGCACACATACATAAACACACACAAATGAAATCTTAATATAATACTAAAGATATTTTGGTGATTTAGGTTTTTCAGGCCTTCCTGGATGTCATAAACACTGTTACTTTTTGATGGCCATTGCTAACATTTTCTAAAATTCAAAATCCACAATACACATGTCATATGTATAGGCACTTTTACTTCTAATTTTTTTTCTTCATATACTTACCAACATACAACCATATAATTATGTATATGTTCATCACATTATTGTATATAAAAGATAAGCATCAAAAACTTGAGCTATTCAACAATAAGAGAATAGTCAAATGTATAGCACCTTTTGAGTGTGGCATGTGCTACAACCTAGGGTCCTTATAGATAAGAGAATTGAAATTGCTTTAGTGTTCAAGTAAGTAAATAAAGTTTAAACTACGTAAACTCCTTTAATGTTTTAATAGTTCAATTCCAGCAGATTTTAACACTGGAATCTTACATGGTGCTGCTCATTGCTTGTACTTAGAAACTACCTTGTAGACATCATTTGAAGTCTAAGATAAAGAGACTTCTCAATTTAAATCACCTTATCTATTTTTAAGGGGGAAATCAGAAGAAAGGAGAGTCAGAGATAGGATGTCTTAGGATACAAAAAACATATATAACTCCCAGTACACACACACATACACACACACATACGCATGCATATATGCTTGTTTGTTTGTTTTCTGGGTGAACTCAAGAAAGAAATTAATCATGGTCATCTTTCAGGAGAGGGATCAGGATCTGAATGGAGAGAAATTGTTCAGATTGCCCAGTTCATTTATTAGAAAGCAGTATGCATTTTTTATTTTAAACAATTAAGGCCATATACAAAACACAAGTTTTGATTTCTCTTGAGCCATGATATCACCAAATACCTGAGGCTGGATTTACACTCATGATCACCTAGCCTCAGTCTACCAGCTGCTGGACTTACATTCAGCTATTTTTATTTAGTTTTAATATATAACTTAAAAACAATAATGTAATACAGATTTTAAAGCCTTTAATTAATTTAGCCTATTTAAAACAATTTGTGTGTATACATACAGGTATGTGCATATATAGGTATGTGTTTCTACCTGTGCAAGTATGTGTGTGTGTGTGTGTGTGTGTGTGTGTGTGTGTTTGTGTGTATGTGTGCATTTGAGCACGCACAGGTCAGAGACCAAGTTCAGGTGTCATACCTGAGGTGTCAGGTTCTGTAACTGGGACCAAGAGCTTACGGATTAGGCTAGACAGGCTGACCAGAGAACCCTGTGATCCACTTCTCAGTGCTGGCATTGCAAGCACTTGGAATATTACAGGGGTAGTAGAAATCGAACTCAGAGCTTCATGCTCATGTGACAAGCACAATACTCACTGAGCCTACATAACAACTTAAGCAATGACATCTCTAATAGTCTCATGACAGAAAGGAGGTATTTCTTTTCCATTGTCTATACAATTTACAGCTTTGCTTTGCTTTTTTTCTGAAGTAACCCTCAGTGTTTTCCTGGCCACTTCCTTCAGCCTTCTCAACAGGCTTATGGCTCAGGCAAGCAGCAGTCTGAAGCACAGAATCTTTGTGTCCCTTGTGTCCATGTCTTTTAAAACTCTTCTTACTAAGCAAACCTGTCTCCTGTTGAATTTATAGAAATTCCAGGTGAGCAAAATGCTTCATGCTTTTTCCTCAGAAAACAAAAGGAGACCTTCTCTATTTTTTTTTTTTAATCAGAATTTTTCAATCTCACCAGTATCTAAGCGTTTGATCTATTCTTGGTTAATTTTAATTAGCTCTTGATTTGAATATCATTTCAAATGTTAAGGTCATCGTTTTGCTTTCTTTAATTAAGGAATCGTCATGAGGGCTGAACTGCACATTAATGCTGTGATTTATGAAAAATGGCTAAGATCATAGTCTCATTTCAAAAAAAAATTAATGTGGGTTTTCTCCTTTTAAATACATTTCTGCAAATGCTGGGTTTATCTCTGTTCTGCCTGAATGAAATAATATGGTAACTGCAACTTGAATTAATTCTAGTAAGCAAGAAAAATATTGCCATCTACTCAAATTAGCCCCACCACCCCTTCCTCCCCACACCTATGCTGTTCAACCTCACACTTCTAATTGCACTGTTGACACTTACAGCATTGGGCTCTGGGGATGAAAAAAAAAAATCCCACATGATTTCTAAACTCAATCCATCCTTCAGTAATTACATTTGTAGATAATGGAAAAGAAACCATTAACACAGAGTGCTTTTAAATCATAATTAATTGCACATGCAAATGCACTGCTAAATTTGGATGCTCAATTAAACAGCTAATTACATTGAAAATGAAAGCGTGCCCTTAAATTGAAGACCCAGAGCCCTGGCCCACCTGTGTGCATCCTTTTACTTAAACAAGAGACGGTTTTCATCTTCAATACAGTAAAAGGCAGGGAAAGAAAGCAAGTCTCCACCTGCACAGAGCCAGAATTGGAGTCAATCATAGGCTGTCACACAGTGACATCTGTAATCCAGATCATCTATTTCAAAATCAGATTCTTGGAAGATAGGTACCCTAGGGATCCCAAGACTTTTCGACCTTCAGAAAGTGTTTTTGCTTTTAATGCAGGAAATGCTGTGTTATACCGTAACATTATTGAGAAGTGTAGAAGTGTTTTCCTCTCATCCTTTAACGGGCCATGTCTTTGAAGCTCTGATGCAAGCAGTTGGCAGTTAAGGTGGATCATTTTGAAGAGTAGTCAAAATTATCAACACCAAATACACTATGGTATAGCTCTATGGCAAAGATTGTATATCTATATATTGGAATATAGATATTGCATCTTATTACCTATCTAATAGCACATTATTAGAGTAGATGGCCACTCTTGGATGATGGAATAAAATGTACAATTACCACTTACTGAAATAGACAATCATGACTCAGAGAAGTCATGATTCCTGACCCAGACTACCCACAACAGCTAAGTGACTCCATTTTAATACCCTGGCCTTCATTAACATGGTGGTAAGCATTAAGACTACACTTTGTGAGAGAAAAGAGTTTAAAGTATTTATCATCCCAAAAGAAAATTTAAAAAGCAGTAGCCATTTTATAAATAAAACTGTCAAATTATCTTGAGATCAAAAGAAATTTGGCAGAATAATGTTCTCCCAAAGATGACCTTATTTTAGTCCCTGAACCTGTGAATATATTAGCTTACACAGGAAAAAAAAAAGCTAATTAAGGTTTCAGATGGATGGAAGCTTGCAAATCAGTCAACCTTAAAATAGGTCCTGAATTCTATGTGCATGGTGAGTATGGTCCAAGGCTCCTTCCAAGTGCAAGGTGGAAGCAGAGGGAAGCTGAGGTGATAAAACATTGTAGAAGGAAGGGGCAGATGGGCGGAACATTGCTAGCTGTGATCAGAGAAAGGATGCTGTAAGCCAAGGAGTGTTAGTGATCTCTACTAGCTGGAAAGGTAAGGATTTCAATCCTCCCCGAGAGACACCAGCAGGAAAGCAGGGTCCCGATAACTCCTTGATTTTATGCTCATGACATCATCTCATTTCTGACCTCAAGATTTGTAAGATGGAGCCCGAGAGAGGGCTCGGTGGGGAAAGGTGCTTCTTGCCAAGCCTGGTGACCTGAATTTAATCCTTGGGATTCACATAATAAAGGGACAGAACTGACTCCCATATGTTGTCCTCTGACCTCCATATGTGCACTATGGCATGTGTGATTACACACACAGAACATGTAATACAAATTCCTTTAATGAATAGTAAGATCAATAAAGGTCTGTTTCTTAATCCACTTAGCTTTTAACCAGTCACTATAGGAAATAGACAACTTAAACCATTCATGCCGAAAATATAGCAAACAATTGCTTATAGAACAAAAGTCTCCAAGATACTTTGACTCTGTAAGGTTGATATCGGCACAGATGCTGGTCAGGTGTCATCCCAGGTGACTCCATTCTGCACTCTGAGAGTCCACTCCCACTTACCAAAAGTGCTGCAGAGATATGCGGGCTCTCGCCTTACAAAGATAACATTTTATTTTCCCCTTTACCTAAATAAGATCTGTCAGGCTGTCTGTGAAGGTCTATATCATGCTGATATAAGCAGCTTTGATAAATGGCTAATTCTCTTTTGGTCAACAGGCTGAGCTGAGATGCTTCCGAGATGATGGGTTACGTTCTAGTGGATCCATAGTGAATTCAAAATATCACCAACCTACTTTTACTGCATTCTGCCTGCCCCCTACATAGCTTTGCAATATGTGACTGTGTAGATTGTAATTTGCTACCCTCATGATTGCTGCAGCTAGCTAATGATGCTCTACATGACCAGAGTGTGGAACTATGTAGTGCTAGCACTACATAACTTCAAAGTGGGGTTCCTAGCAAATGTGTATTGCTTTTACATCATCTTGAAGCTGGAAAAAATGTAGGTAGGAGTACACCCCATATTTTGAACTGATTTCTCAGTTGCTTTTGGAAAACTCCATTAAAGTTAACTAACACATAGCTTAAAGGTGATGAAAAAGAAGAAAGAGGCCTGACTTGGTTGTGGTTGGTTTGATTTGCACCTTGGAATTAGCCAGTGTGTGCACTAGACATCCATGTGTGTTGCAAGTCTTGATTACGAATGCAAATTCATTGACTTCCAGACACTGAGAACTTCATATTTTAATAAATTAAAACTCAGTATTCTGACCAGAGAAACACTAGCATTTTATAATTACTCCAGTGGGGCATGTGTGTGCCAACTTAGTCAGAGCTGTCCTTGTTTGTCACCCTTTCCATTCACATAACATTCCTGCTTCTGCCTCAGTCTGATTGTCATCAACTATAAACAAGTGCCTCAGAAGCATGGGTTCAAGAAACACTTTCTTTACTGCAGCAAATATTCATCATTGAGAGAAATAATAACTCTAAACTTATTATATGATTTTAACAAAATGAAAGACAAGAAGTCAAGAAAAAAAATACTTCCAAGCAACTAAGGAAGCAATTGTGATTTGTTACTGAGATGAGATAGATGGCAATGTCTCAGAAATACCAACCAAAAAATGTGAATATAAAAGGAAGGGATGAGTACTGCAGAGATGAGAGGAGAGCTTGGCTAAGGCTTTCATCCCCGCTTGATCTCACTATTTACTTTGAGGAAAGCCAGCTGCTCTCATATGAGGTCATTCAGATACCATGGGGAGGATTTGAAGCCTTCCAGACAACAGCTGGCAGAGAGCTGAAGGGACTCACTAGCTAGGCAGGCAATCATCTCATTGACAAAGCCTCAGATTCCGGCCAAAGATTCACATGATGCTGATGGGTATAGATGAGTGCATCCCATGGGAGACCAGGAGCCGGAGTCACAGAACTCTGAGAGAGACCTCTGAGATCCTTAATGTTGAAAAACTATCTGATGAGATTTATTTGAATAAATCTTGAGGCAACGTTTACTCACAAATAAAAGCTATTACCTAAAAAATAAAGATAATCTGCCTTCACAATGTACTGAAAGACATAAAAGACAGCAAGTTGAAAACTGTAAAGTACCGTCCCCAACCCCAATTATTGTAACTATTTTGCAAGCTCATCTAACACATTTTAGGTAACATGAACACTCTTTCAGATTTCTCTATTACTGGAAATATGGCATGGAGAGTGTTGTGTTAGGGATCCTCCAGACAACCTCTGTTTAAATGCTTTGCCAAGATGACTCATGTAACTCAGAGAAGCTGCCATGGTCCTGGCTAGAGTCATTGCAGCGAAAACATATGGTCTGAAGTCAGCAAAGCTAGGAGAACAAGGTAGGGTCCAGAAGAGACTAGCCACATGCTTTCTGCTGTGCTCTCTCAGTTGTCTTATATGGGTGTCACTTAGTCATCTCTGCAGAGTAGCAGGTCCACTTAGAATCCTGGGTACAGTACCTCTGCTGCCAATCTTAGTGACCTAGTCCCTACCTCCTCTAGAAGTCATCTCAATACAATATAGAAGCCCAGGTCTCTGCCATTAGTCTCATTTGCATAAGCTTTTTGGCATGCTAAAGTCTCCAGTAAAAATGCAATGCCATTAATCAGGTAAGTTGCAAGACCCAGGAAAGGCCAGTTTTACATTTATTGTCCAGCCCACTTCTATTTAGATTTATATGTTTACCATTTATCTCTTTATGTATGAAACATCCAGCCTTAGTTTCTTCTCTTGTTGCCATGATAAAGCAGGGACAAATGCAATTTAAGGGAGAAAAGGTTGATTTTAGATCATAGCTCAAGGCACAATCATTGTGGCAGGAAGTCAAGGTATCCTGAGCAGGAAGCATCTTGACAAACCATATTCACGATCGCAAAACAGAAGAGCTGAGCATATGGGTGCTAGCGCTCAATATGCTCTCTCTGTCTTATAGAGCATAGGATGCCCTGCACAGGAAATGGATCTTCCCAGATCAGTTAGCATAATCAAGACATTTCTTCACAGGTATACTCAGAAGCTCCTCTTCCAGGTGATTCTAGATTTTGTGAGGTTGACAATCAATACTACCCTCCACATATCCTCATCACATAGTCAACTAGACCCTCCATTTTGATGATGATATCTTGGAATTAAATCATGTATATATCATTTCTAGATGGTGCAGATCTTCAATAGAAGTTTTCTGTAAATACTTCTAGCTTCCTCCCCAGATTCAGTGGACAAATCCCTGGTTTCGTTAACGGGACCCTGTGTCTCCATAATGATGAAGATGTTCTGGATTTGCTTCAGTGGTCTAGCAGACAAGAGCATGTATTTTAACAAGAAATCTGGAAACATCAAAACCAAATCTTTTTTTTAATTGGTTTTTCGAGACAGGGTCTCTCTGTGTAGCCCTGGCTGTCCTGGAACTCACTCTGTAGACCAGGCTGGCCTCGAACTCAGAAATCCGCCTGCCTCTGCCTCCCAAGTGCTGGGATTAAAGGCATGTGCCATCACTGCCTGGCCAAAACCAAATCTTGGCATTTGTGTCTCTCATGATTACTTGTGAAACTTTTCTCAATGTCCTTTTCAAAGTCCTCTTCTGTAAAATGTAAAGAAAAGTGTAACAATGTTTTTATATACATTACCAACTTTGAGAATTACACATGGTTGGAACTCTTTTTTTTTTATTAGATATTTTCTTTATTTACATGTAAATTTCTCCTTTCCTAGGTTCCCCTCCAAAAAACAAACAAACAAACAAACGAAAACAACAAGAACAAACCTCTGTTGCCTTTCCCCTCCCCATGCCTGCTACCCCACCCTCTCCCACTTATTGGCCCTGGCATTCCCCTACACTGGGGCACAAAACCTTCACAAGGCCGAGGTCCTTTCCTCCTATTGATGATTGAATTTGCAATCCTCTACTATACACATGCTGCCAGAACATTCAGTCCCACCATGTATAGTCCTTGGTTGGTGGTTGGGTCCCTGGGAGCTCTGAGGGTACTAGTTAGTTCATATTGTTGTTCATCCTAAGGGGCTGCAAACCCTTCAGCTCCATAGATCCTTTCTCTAACTCCTTCATTGGGGACAGTGTACTCAGTTCAATGGATGGCTGTGAGCCTCTACATCTGTATTAGTCAGGTATTGTCAGAGCCTCTCAGGAGATAGCTATATTTAGGCTGCCTTGTCCTTCCTTCAATCTCTGCTCCATAGTTAATCTCTGCCACTCCTTCTGTGGGTATTTGGTTCCTCCTTTTAAGAAGGAATGAAATGTCCACCTTTTGGTCTTCCTTCTTCTTAAGTTTCTCGTGGTTTGTGGGTTGTTCTTCCTGTATTCTGAACTTCTGGGCTAATAACCACTTATCAGAGAGTGCATACCATGTGTGTTCTTTTGTGATTGTGTTACCTCACTCAGGATGATACTCTCCAGATCCATCCATTTCCCTAAGAATTTCATTAATTCATTGTTTTTAATAGCTGAGTAGTACTCCATTGTATAGATGTACCACAATTTCTGTATCTATTCCTCTGTTGAGGAACATCTGGGTTGTTTCCAGTTTCTGGCTATTATAAATAAGGCTGCTATGAACATGGTGGAGCATGTGTCCTCATTACATGTTGGAGCATCTTCTGGGTATATCATGTCATGAAAGAATACACATTGGTTCAGATCAGACCAAAATCATGAATGAATTGACATTATTCACTGAGACTAAAGAATCATTGCAGAATTTTATAACAAACTTTGGTTGATCACTAAAGGGAATACTGCATAAAAACATGCAGAAGTGAAAGGGGAAACACGCAGAGCCGTTGGAATGTGTCCTCCCTGATCTTATGCCAGTAGGAAGTAGGAAAGAGGAATTTGGGTGGAGGAGGCAGCAGAGGTCTCACTTCACTGCAAAATCGTTAGGCTGGATTTTAGCTTGGGGAGCTAGCATGGAAAACAGAATTCAGACATTCCGACCATAGTCAGTCCCACGTGACAAATTTTAGCTCTCAGGTTTTAGAAAACACATAGTAATCCTCACAGAAAGGGGATGCTCACCCCACCTTTGAGTTTACATTATTCATATGAATTCATTCTTTACACTTGCAGCGACTCTTCCTATTTGCATCCCATACCTGATATTTCATTTCTATCCTGACTCCTTTCAACATTTATTCCATTTTCTCAAACCTGGATGTGTCTGTTGTAAGTCTCTTCAAATAAACTCTCACCTCTTCAGCTTCTAGGGCTTTCCTTGCTCTGCTAACAAACCCACGATTCTCAATTCTATTGTCCAAACACGAATTTTAATTTACAGCAAACTATAGTGGAATCATAATTGTATCTTGCAGCAATCAACTCTACATTTGAAATTAGTTCCTCTGCCCTCACTTGGGTCGCTTATATTGCCTTTAGGTGGGCCCTTGTGTAGGGTTTTATTAAGGTAAGAAAATATCTCAAAGCAAGATTCCTAACATTTCCTCACACAAAACATATTTTTATGGGCTTAAATCACTTTGAATCTCCTCAAGTCCTGTTTTGTAAGCACAGCCTTTACACCATGCTTTTCAGCCTGTGATTTTAGCTTTTTATCCGACACGTAAAGAATTCAGAGTTATCCCTATAAGCCAGGCCTACATTTGGATGCAGAAAGCTGACGCAGAGGATGATAGATGCAGCTCAAATCTAGCACTGATGAACACTACCAGTAGCCATGTGGCTCACAGGTCTTAGAGCTGGCTCCCTGTACGAAGAATTTGATTTCTACACTGTTACATGTCAGAGGTCTGCCTGCTATCATTTGTTTCCATAAGTGTCTCATTGTTTGGGGGTAGAGATCCAGATTTCGGTTAGAAAGAAGTAAATAAAACAATAGTTGTGCTTCTGCATAGATGGAAAACCGTAAGAGCAGGGACGAGTGTTCAGGTGACTTAGTATTTAAGTCACCCACATGTCTTGTGCAAGGACATAGTCAGTCGGAGTGTTCAGTGTTATCTCCATTCCCCTCTTCAGATGTTAGAAGAAGATTCATATTCAAATGTTCCCTGCCAGGCTATCCATTAGGGGCTGGCTGTGGCAGTCCAGCTGTCCGATCTGATACACCTAACATCATCAGAGCACTCAGAAATGTCTGAGTGGTTACAGGTTGGCTCTTCAAGTACAGTAAGGAAGCAGAGTAAGGAAACGGTTACATTCTACTGCTGAGCTCATCATAGTAGCCTATAGACAAAGCAGGTAGGAAATCATGGCCCCAGGAAAGCTCTGGATACTTTGAGAAGGAAAAGCACAATTAAGCGGCATGTTGAGAGGACTTGACTACAGGAAGCTTTCTCTGGTGTGCTTAGGTAGGGCTTGCTCATAACTGTCATGTGAAATAATTTTTGAAAAAGCCTCTTTTACTCTGAAACCAGTCCGACTCCAAAGACTGCTCAAGCTAAACAGCAGCCCATCCCTGGTGATCTCAGAGTGCAGCCTCCCAGTGTTGCCCAAGCAGTATGGTGTCAACAGAAAGATAATCCAGTGAGAGGCCCTGCACTGGCCACCTATACTTCAAAAAAAACCCTTGAAAGATAAATGGAGGAATGACACAATGATGATGGTATATACTATGGATTAATCTGTGAAACATAAGTAAGAGAGACAGAGGTTTTATTGATTTCAGCTGCTGTGGGGCTGAATGTGCAGATGTTAGCAGGCTCAACACTTGCATCACTCAGAACCTGAAAATAGCAGAGATGACATCAAGACATAGGGATGGTCCAGAGTTATGTGTTTCTCAAAGAGACAGGAATCACATTTGTGAGGAATACACATTTCAAAAGGAGCACAGGGAATCCTGAAAAGACGCAGGCCTACAATGCCTTGGCCATAAGTAGTTGAAAAACCCCGCACATCTGAGGAGGTCAAGCCCAAGACCCTAAGGGATACCAAGCATAGGGTTGATGGAGTATTCTATCAGAAATATACTACTGAAGGTCTCAGGCTATGCCATCCAGGGGCAAAGCCAAGGCTGAAACAAGTCCCAGACTCAGGCTCCAACTTCAGGTCAAGCTCTCAGGGAGGTTCCCAGCTGTTCCCTGACTCCCAAGAAAGGACAAAGTATAAGACAGAAGATATTGATGTAGACATTGGCTACTGTCTACAGGGAGTTGGCATCCTTCTGTGCTGTTTGTGCAAATAATTCTGTTGTAGAAAAGGGTTTCCTAACAAAATAAAAAGCCAGAAATGAGGGCAGGAGGGAACCTATTCTAAAATGGTTCTTAACCATCTGGGAATATGCTTAGCATAAAAACATTATTGAATTAGAATTATAGAGAAGCATCATCTTTTAACTGTCATTTTGGCAATGGTAAAGGGAGAGAGGTACTTTCATATTAGAGATAGTAGGGAATAAATTATGGCAATCTCAATGGAGAATAGCTTGGCAATGTGTATGAATATATAAAACATGTGTTCTTTTTGACCTAGAAGTTTCTACTTTCAGAAAAATAGCCTGTTGGCATTCCTGCATATATATGGATAACATTATATGAAAGTATGTGCTGAAGCATTATATTTAAAATTCAAAATATTAAAATAACCTGAATACATTTAGAGGAGTTTGGACAAGTGATTCATACAATGTTCAACATTAACTAGGCATCAAGAATTTTAAGGGTTTACTCTTATCAACTAGTCAGCATTCTTATAAAATTAGTTATCAGGTAGAGATAAATATTATCTTCTTTTCACACACAAGAAAAGTAAGGGCATACATGCAAATGCTTTGCGTGTGGTGGGGCACCAAAGGGCAAATGTGGGATTGATTGTTCCCAGAGTATAATCTACAAATTATGGATAGACAGCTTGTTTTTTCAAGTGTGAAATCTTTCATTATTGACCCCAAGAACACTAATGTAGACCTGTGTGTGATTGTATAGATTGGCCTCCTGATATGCACATATGGACAATTTATCTCCTAGGTTTATCCATCTCTTACAGCTGACACTGTGTACCAACTTATATGAGTTAGCTCACCATCACCACACTTGATAGAAGAAGCTTAAGGAAGGGAGGTTATCTTGTCTCTATTTCAGAGGACTTCAGTACATAGAGACAGCATAGTATAGAGGCTCAGCCAAGGGTAGCAGTGGCATCTAGCCTACTCTGTGTGTCCCAGAAGCAGAGAGATGGCCATGCCAGTATCGAGCGCATGTGTGTGCATGCATGTACCATAACAAGCACCTAGAGATCAAAGGATAGTCTGTAGGAACCAAATGGGTTCCCAGAATCATCCTAAGGTTATCAGGCTTGGCAGCAAGTATCTTTACCCTGTGGGCCATCTTGCCAGCCCAGGTTATGTTTTTATTTTATTTTTTTTAAAGATTTCATTTATTTGTTTGATATATATGATGAGTACACTGTAGCTATCTTGAGACACACCAGAAAAGGGTATCAGATCCCATTATAGATGGTTGTGAGCCACCATGTGGGAATTGAACTCAGGACCTCTGGAAGAGCAGTCAGTGCTCTTAACCTCTGAGCCATCTCTTCAGTCCCATATGTTTTTATTGTAATGATTTTGTTCTCATCCGGTTTTTCTTTTAGAAGGATGGGGAAATGAATACAGGCCCTGTACACAGTCAGGTAAGTAATCTGCCACCAAACTACCACCATAGCGCTTACTGAAGATTATTGGAAGAGGTGGTTTCTCTTAATGGTCCAGGCTGGCCTTGAAATCACATTCTTCTTGCATCCATCTTTAGTAACTAGAGTTAGAGACAAGCACTGCCATGCTCAGATTCATTACTGCATCATCTTAACATTGTTTTTTCTTTATTTCTCAGTTAAGATCCTAGAAGATAAGTATACCAATAAAAATTATCTGAGTGACTATTCTTCTATGCTTTACTAATGGAAATACCTAACTATTGCTCTAGGGGACATAAGAAAATAATTAAGTTATTATATACAAGGACAATAGGGAGAGTGCTTTGATCTTATACTCTGTCTGAAAGGTATATTCTTGGCATATTTCAGTTATAGGAAAGACAGGGGAATGGTGATAGATATACTTTAATGGAATCAGTTTGGTACAGAAGAGAGAGCATGGGCCATAATCAACAGAACTTAGTGTCAGAATAGTCCTGGACCCCATCAACAGCAGAAGAAGGTGTCATAGGTTAGATCTCAGGCCTTGGTATTCTGATCCAAACACATTTGTAGTAAAAGGAAGTAGCCAAAAGTCATTGACAAGTTACTCATTTCTAGAGCGCTGTGGATCTGATAATTCAAAGTTGCCAGGATCAATACCAAACAACTTTAACATATTTCTACAGTTGTACTTTAGACATTTGTGTTTACCTAATGGTGCTTGCTACACAAGGAACATGAAAATCGTTAACTGTGAAATGGTCCAGTTTAAAATTGATAATTTCCTTAATTTTGAATGCAGACATTCATCACTCTCAATTTTCCTCTTAGGGACACTTTTAATGTATCTCATGAATTTTGAAATTTTGTAATTTTAGTTTTCTTTACTTAAAATCTCTTCCTTCCTTCTCTTTCTTTTTCTCTCTTTATCTCTCTCTTTCTTTCTTTATCTCATTCCTCCTTTCTCTCTCTCTCTCTCTCTCTCTCTCTCTCTCTCTCTCTCTCTCCCTCTCTCTCTCTCTCT
>JADRCD010175414.1:5351-20292 GCA_019843815.1 Montemys delectorum | reverse complement strand
CCAAATGATGAGCAATTTAGATGTAAAATGTACATTTTAGATGTAAATAAACAATGCATCTTTAAAAGGTCAAAGCGCCAAGTTGTTCTAAGTCCAGCCAGTGGATAATTCTTGGTATGATTGATTATAAACATATTAATTATATCAAATATATATTGATTTTATATGTATATATCAATTATATATATTATACATGTATATATTATACATGTATACATGTATAATATATATAATTGATATACACATATAAAATATATAATATATACATGTATACATGTAAATAATATATATACATATGTATACATATATATGTATACTATATATATGTATATATATTATATACACGTATGTATACATACGTATATATATATATATATATATATATTATAACACCATGACAGTATGTGTAGCTCTGGACGCCTAAAAACGTCCAAAGATGAAGGTGGCAATATAGAGTAAATCACCTTTATAAAGATTCTGTTGCTATCTGAGACCCAGATTTAGTTTTAGAGGAAGCCTCTATTATTTAGTCTTAGGGAGTTGCTTAACCCCTGGATCTATATGCCAGTGATGTCAAAACAACACTCCTTTTCCTTATCCATCTGCCCCAGGAAGTGTCACTTCAAAGATGCCAAAAATACCCCGATGCAAGGGATTTAATATAAGATTATTAATCACATTTATTATGCTTATAGAGGGTGGGACAGTGTGGGGGCAGTGGTCTGCTCAGGTAACTTAGGATCAGTCGAGTATTTGGTTTTGAGCCCTGGAGCCTCTGTGGGCAATTTCTGCTTGCAGGAGGCAGAAGGAGCTTGGCCATAACTCCTGAGTCTTTGGTTCCTGTTTCAGTCACAACTCCTCACAGCTGCCCCCTCAGGAGATGTGTGCTCTATCAGGCAGACAATGCTCCAAGCTCCCAGCGTTCTAGCTGGACCCTACACCCAGTCATCTGACCACAGCCAGGCATGCCATGCCCCATACAATATAAAGGACTGTTTGCTGCCTCCTTCTCTCTCTTGCTCTCCTGCTCTTTGTCTCTGCTCTCTCTCCTTTTGTTCTCTCTCTCTTCTCTCTTTCCTGCTCTTTGTTCTCTTCTCTTGCCTTCTTGCTCTCCTGCTTTCTTTTCTTCTCTCTCTCTCTCTCTCTCTCTCTCTCTCTCTCTCTCTCTCTCTGTCTCTCTGTCTCTCTCTTCCTTTTCTCCTCTCCTTCCTCTCCTTCTCTCTACTTGACTGGCCTATTTTCTCCTTCCTACAATAAAATCTCTCATTTTACATTGCCTCCTTTTAACTAAGGCACCATGCAGCCACAGGTCAACACTGGAGAGAGAGAGCCATCGGCCTCAGCAGCAGGCCCCTACCCTTAGTACAACAATAGAGTGTGCTACTTTTCATGCAAACATAGATGAAAAGAGAAACAGGCATAAGACACAGATGTGTCAGAAACTGAACACCAGGCACTGTCTCTTAGTGATACACAACACACATTAAACCTATTGCTTGCTCCAGGAAACATTTGTCATGAAACGCTATCACATTTATGATATAATTTTCAGAAATGAGAATAAACTAAATACAGAAATGTATGTCTCTGTTATGAACTTCGAAATCCATAGGATACCTTGGGAAATAGTACAATTCCCTTATTAGGGGAAGTAAATTGTTTCAAAATGTGCATTTAGAACACTATGCTCATTTTAACTCTGATAATAAAATAAATATGATCTTAGTATTTGATTATTTGTTTTATTCTATATTTTAATTATAGACAATTGCAAATGATAAAATATTAAAGAAAATTATAGTGGCTTTCTAGGTGTCTGCTACCGTAGCTCAATAATACCCATCAAGTTTGCCTTATCTCTGTCTCCAACCACTCTTCCAGATGTAAATAATTTTAAACTGACTACCGGCATCCTATAATTTAGCCATAAATATTTCAGTACATCTCATTCTGATAAAGATTTCTTAAAAATATTATCAATACACTTATAGATCAATGTCTGAAAAGACACCAGTTAAATACTGATAGCTGGTTAAGGAGATTGATGAGTTCTTCTTCGCAAAACAAACAAACAAAAAGTAGAAAATGGAACCCAATTGTTGATAACAGCAATTCCAGCCTGTGGAACTCAACCATGCAGACAAAACACTGAGAAGCATCATTTATTTAAAACCTGCCAGAGCTTTAGATCAGAACAGCAGGTGTCTGTGTTTCTGCCTAGGGCTGCTCTGCCCTCTCCAAGACCAGCTTCAGAGCTGTAGCTTTCCTGTATGGTTCTGATCATAAAGGAGTGGCAGTTTGGATGGCAGGGAAAGGAAGCCAGGTTTGGAGCTACATGGACAAATTCAGTAAGAAATGAAAGGTGAACCTTAAAGCTTTTCAAAGTCTCAGAAAACCTGGAACATGACACGTGTGAAGAGATTGCAACTGTCCTGCCAGGAATGAGGATATCCTAAAGAGACACTTGTCCCTTCTAGCTGCCTACTCAATCATTACAACAGCAAACCCCAAGCAATCAACATTGCTCCAAGAGTCCCTGATGGGGAAAGGAATGGGATGGTCCCTGGTATCTTCCAGAGGGGGAGCTTGTCTCCCAGCAAAAAGATGTTATACTGTTCTGACAGCTTGTCAGGCAACTATGCTTGAGAGGCCAAAGCCCACACAGTGACGATGGGCAAGGTCATACTTTGACATAACTGCTTAGTTGTGTATACCTCTCTTCCATTAGTTAAACCCATGCCTCATGTCAGCGTGCTAACAACGGAAATGGGAAGTAGATAGAAGACTTTACTCATTCTGATGTACTCACATTGAGTAAGCCTTTCTTCTGCTTTTCATTATTATATGTCTATTTAATTGGCTTGTGGGGGACATATGGAACAGTCTACTTTATTGGGGTTACCAGAACCCAGGCCTCACCTTAAAAATTCTTGTAAGAAAATGATATCCTCATAGATCTCTGGAAGACTGGAAAACTATACATTAATATGTAGAAAGTCCTAGACAGACCAAGGAAAAGTAAAAGCCATCTATGAACTGAGGGAAAGTTGAACTGACTTGCTACTCTACATAGACTTACTTACACGGACTATAAGGCAAATCTTACATGCTCTACTCAAGCCGACTACTGAGCTATACAAACAGAGAAGCGGACCACAGGAAGTTAGGCCTAACAGATACAAATAAGACTTTTGAAATATAAATTATTGATGACATTTGTAAGTAAATATAACAATTTGAAACATTAAATCTGGACAAATTGTAAATGAAATAAAAGAAAGAGAAACAAAATAAGGAAATATAAACTAACATAAAATAAACACAAAATGCATGTTTACTAAACCATATCAAGTGCAATTTCCAGGTTTTAAACAAATGCTTTCAGGTATTCAGAGAAGCCAGGGGTAGAGCGGTTGATCAAAAGTGAGCAAGCACTCTATATAGAAGCCACTGTAAGTACATTGACAAAATTAAAGGAAAGCATGAGGCCAGTTGTTGAGCAATTCCTGAATACTAAAGAGGATAATAACCTCTGAAAAAGTTTCAATGAAGTTTCAGAAGCAGTTCAGATGCTTGAGAATCAAAAAAGAAGAAATGAAATCTCATATATTCACAATTCAAAAACCACAGGGAACAAATTAAAAACAACAACAACAACAACAAAAGCAAAGCAAATCCACAAAACAATAAATAGTAAAGTCTGTGGGGGTCATCAAATATACCAAGAGACTTGAAGTTGACTTCCTTGAGTGAGAGACAGTGATGGGCCATGACAGTAAATATCCTAGATTTGATGGAGTTAAAAGTGTGTGTGTGTGCATGTGAGTGTATGCATGCATATGTATGCATGCATGCTTGTGTATGTGTTTGTGTGTGTGCGTGTATGTGCCCATGGGCATGCACATATGTGGGTGTATTTGTGGATGCACGTGTGCTGATATGTTTTTGTGTGTATGCGTGTGTGTCTGTGTGTTTAGGTGTGTGGGTGCATGGCATGTGTCCATGTGTGTATGTGCATGTGTGTGTGTATGTGTGTGTGTGTCTGCACCTGTGCGTGTGCATGCGGCACGTGCACACATGCTCATATGCCTGCAGAGTGTTGTTTTTCAAACCGAACAACTTCCAACTAGGAGAAAGAGAGATTTGTACTACTGTTAATTGTGGTTTATCTTCTTAAAGGCAAAGATGAGTTGACAACAGTTGAAACAGACAACTTCATTTGTTTTAGGAATGGTCAATCTAAAAATGAAATGTTCCCCATCATGTATTTGACTATGCAGTGGGATAATTCTTACAAGAGAGGCAGGAGAAGCAGGAATAGTTACTTTCAACATTGATAATAACTCCATTCTTCAAAATAGTTTGCAAAATAGGGAATGTTTTCTTGAAGTTCTTCAGCGTGTTTTGTTGCTGGTGTTTGTTTTCTTATGTTTTATTTTATTGCTTTTGTGTCAGAGATTTCACAACTTCCTGACTTTGGAGTTACAGGCAGTTGTGGGTAACAACCCCAGTTTCTCTGCAAGAGCAGACCATGGTCTTAACAGCTGATCCCTTTCTCCAGTTCTAGACAATAGGGTTTTAGATTTGCTTGCTTCAAAAATAAATGAAAACTCCATATATCTGGTAAATGGAGTCAACCATTGGGATTGTCAATTCCTAGCTCACTGATAGAAGAAACCTGATAGATCTGTGGATAGCTTGCTTTATACTGAAAAGACCAGGGTATTTCTAGGGTATTTTGTGAATTACTCTTCAGCAATCATTGTCTGTGCATAGTTGTCTGCCAAACTTTGCAGCATGCAAAATCACTGTTTGGAGAATGGCAGGAGGCTTGAACTGCAAGGTGCAGGGTGAAATACTCTTAACTCAAATTCATTTGTCTTGGCAGCAGTGTGAAAATGACACTAGGTAATAGTCAATGGATTATCCCAAGGGTCATCTGTATCCATAGAAACAGGAAGAAGACATTTAAAAACAAAACTTAATTTCCTTTACTTTCTTTCCATATGGTTTCTTATATTATGTGCTGCCATCCATTGTGTTCTGAAATATAACCATATGGGCAAATTATAGGTAATTGTGGAGTTCTCTGTCTACTTAACAGATTTTTTTTCTACCACAGTAATGACATTTAGAACAAACTATAACAGATGTGTCTACTAATTTGGGTGTATCTATTATTTATTATATCAGTTATGGCTGAAATCACGCAAAGGTGAAAACATTCAGATTATTGGTCCCTTCTCCTTCCTTCCCTAGACATAGATAACAGAGACACAGATGGGTTAGAGCAGTTGTTCTCAGCCTTTAGGGGTTTACAGGGGTTGCCTAAGACTATTGGATTCATAACAGTAGCAAAATTAGTTATGAAGTAGCAATGAAAATGTTATGGTTTGGGTTCACCACGACATGAGGAATTGTATTAAAAGGTCACAACATTAGGAAGGTTGAGAAGCAATGACTTAGACTAGAAGGAAACCAATGTAATCAAACCATAAAAGTCCAGATCTTTATTTTAAAACAAGAGATTTTCATTAGGTATTTGACACAAAGCCACATATTTTCCTAAATTAGAATATCAAGAGAAACTCATTTGAACTCAATCTCATCATAAAGTCTTAATAAAGAAACGATGAGAAGGTCAAAAAGTGTCATTAAAGGCAGCCCATACGCCAGGAAAGCATAAGGAAGGTTGATAGACTTTTAACCTAGTTTTAAAAAAAAGACTTGAAAATCTTGTGTAATAAAATTGTAAGTTTCCTAGATGGAGAGAATACATATAATTATTAAATTAAAAGCAAATATCATCTTGTTCTTCGTTTATACTTTTTCAGTTCACAAATGGTATTTATTTTCAATTGATATAATCTTCCCATATACATTTTACTTCTATGTTTGATTTGTGGAGTCTAATTAATAGAATATTAGGTATTCAGTGTGGTTTATAGCATATGAAACTTGAAAACCCATTGTGTTGTGAAGATCCAGCCACTGATATTAGGTTGGGAAGATAGATAATGAAATAATTGCCCAATACTGACTGCTGTTGGTTTAGTTGCTTCAGCATTAGACCATTTAAATTGTTTTGAATGGAGTCTTTTGACAATAGACTTTTATAAAATAGCACATTAATCCCAGGAGCTTCTTCAAAAGAGCCATTGTTGTGCAAAACCAAAGAGGTGGGGGAATTAAAGTTATGGTTAAATGCTAGACATTTATATGCTGTGCACATTCACTGTAAACATTTTTTATGGTTGGGTTTTAAAACATTCTTGACCAGACTGGTGTTGCCAACCCGGCCTCCTCTACAGATGGGATCTTCTAAGCTAAATAAATGGCTTATCAATTTCAATTCAGTGATCATCCTTGCTAAAACACTGAATCCTTCTGATTTAGTATTATAGAATGACAGTTTTATTGGCAGGGAATAAAAAGTAAGCTTTTTGGACTGATGTATAAGCTGGCCAGTGTGCACATTTCTTAGCACCTCTTAGGAGTGAAGATTTTCTTTTTATATTATATCTTAGAGTGCAGCCAAACTTTACATAGTTTCTTCAGAAATTAGGAATGCTTGATGTATAAAACACTAAAATTTCCTAAGGAAATATTTTTATTAAAGTCTATTAAAAGGTAAAGCTTTTGGAGAATACTTTTCTTTTTGGAGTTTGTTGTGTGAATGACATAAAACAACATGTATTGCAGGTGGCCTGACTGACTTCAGAGATTATTCCATGACTATGAAGCTGTTGGCATGGTCTGTCCTATAGCCTATCTGCTACCTTCTATTTTCTTCTTGTTCTCCTTGATTTAAAATTACTATGGGAAGAATACTTAATGTAGGTTCTTCCCCAATCATATTTTAAGTATGTACTGGGCTTTGCTAATGGCAGGCATCAGTAGTAAGTGCTGGCCTTACTACTTGTGCTTCCTCTGCCTGACCTTGTGCCTTTTGTCTGATTTCTATTCCTGCACCCTTTGACTACAACCATCCTTGTTTGATTTAGAAATTGTAGTTCCTCATGGAATTCAAATAAATACTGAGATCCCTGGACCTAAGGCCCAGATCTGGGTTGAAACAGTAGTCCAAATTAAGAGAAGGTTGACTAACATACGTGAAAAAAGAAATATAAATTTATTTATAGCTTTAGTCAAAACTGAAAAAGAGAATTTCTCAATGCTTCTCTGCTTTGCTCCAGCAGCATCAAGACTTACAGAAAAGATGAAACAAAAGCTAGGAAACAAGGTCATCTTTGTTCTGAGAGACGAGCCTTTCATTCAAAAGAGTGTTCCTGTGGGCCGCACTTTTTCACCTTCAGCTATCAGTTTTTCTACTATCTAGATACACACATGCACACAAACATGCACATATGCACACACATGCACATACATACACACACATACATACACATGCATACCTACAAACACATACACACACGTGCACACGCAAGAAACACACACATACACATATTCACACATGCACATATATACACACACATGCATACACATGCACACATGCATACATATACATACACATGCACATGTACAGAAACACACACATACACATATACACACATGCTCAAATGCATACACACATTCACACACACACGGACCTACACACATGAACATATACAAACATGCATACACTCACATGTGCACACAAACACACACACACACACACACACCTGCAGGATCACAGAGTGTTTGTTCTTCAGTGTCTGTCATATGTCACTTAATACAATTTTCCCTGTATTTTTACAATGCCACAATTGCAACCTGGCCTCACATTACTACAAATGGAAAAATGTCCTTTATATTTAAAGTTGAATGATATTTTGTGTATGTAAACCATACCACTGAAAAATCAAACTTCAACCTATTTAAATTTAGAAAGGAGAGTCAAGGAAGGCTTTCTCTTCTGGTTGTCAAGTTGTTTTAAGATACTCACTAAAGATATTGAACTGCTACATAATTATTTCTATTTTAAAGGAAAATCATGTAGTTTTACCTTAGCACTCTTCAAAAAGAAGGCTCCTGATACTTATATATAACTTATACTAAACTGTTTCAGAAAATAAGCATTTTTAACTCATGAACTAAATTTAGAAAGCAATTTAATTTACCAACCACCATGCACCTGAAATAAGCATTAAAAATCAGTGTCAGTGTTTCAAGCTTACAGACTGTATATTAATGTACAGTCCCATCTGTCCATGTGGCCTCAGAGAGTCCTTAATATCATACTTCTATGATATATTTGTTTTGATTATTAGCTTATCACACATATTCTTATATATGTAATATATTCTTATGGATATATATGTTTGTTTATGCATATATATATTATTTCATTTACATCTCAGCCCTTCCCCCCTCCAAGTCCCCCTTTACACAGTTCCTCATCCCATTTCTCCTCACCCTTGCCTCCTAGGGGTTGATCCCCCTCACCTTACCAGACCTCCCCCTACCCTGGAGCCTCAAGTCTCTCCAGGATTGGGCACATCTCCCACTGAGTCCACACAAAGGAATCCTCTGCTGTATATTTTCCGGGGGCCTCGGACCAACCCTTATATGCTGCCTGGTTGATGACTCAGTCTGAGAACTCCAAAGTTTCTAGGTTAGTTGAGACTGAGATCTTCCTATTGGATGGCTTGCCCCTCCAACTTCTTGAAACCTTTCCCTAATTCAACCATAGGGGTCCCTAACTTGAGTCCAATGGTTGGATGTAAATATTTGCCTTTGTCTCAGTCAGCTGCTGGTAGGGCCTCTCAGAGGACAGCCATGCTAGGCCCCTATCTGTAAGCACATCATAGCATCAATAATAGTGTCAGCCCTTGGTGCCCTGCCCCCCATATCCTTAGATGGATCCCAAGTTGAGCTGGTCATTTGTGGGCCTTGTCTTTCTCTGCTGAGGCCTGGGGCTCTCTGCTGCCTATGCCAGGGGTCTGGGCAGTGTATTAGTTAAGTGGAGGCAATGCATAATTGTGAGATATTTTACTATAGGAAAGAAAAGAAGGTGGCTACTATGACTGTGTGTGGGGGGAGAGAGAGAGAGAGAGAGAGAGAGAGAGAGAGAGAGAGAGAGAGAAAGAGAGAGGAGAGGAAGGAGAGGAAGAGAGAAGTAGAGAGAGAGAAACGAGAGGAAGAAAGCAAGACAGCAAAAGACGAAGAGAGGGCAAGAGAGAGAGGAGGGTGAAAACTGCCCCTTATATATTGTGAGGTGTGGGGCGGGCCATACCTGGCTGTGGTCAGATGACTGGGGGTAGGGTCCAGCTAGATGGCTGGGAGCTTGGGGCATTGTCTACATGACAGAGCACACATCTCCTGCAGGGGCAGCTGTGGCGGGGTTGGGACTGAAACAGGAGCCAGAGACCCAGGAGTTATGGCTGAACACCTTCTTTCCCTTGTAGGCGAGATTACCCACTGGGGTTCTGGGGTTCTAGACTTATACTCGACTGGGCTCAGGTTGCCTGAACAGACCACAGTGGCCCTACAATCACTGGATTGCCTTTCCTTCAGTTTCTTCTCCATTTTTGTCCCTGCAGATCTTTTTAGACAGAAACAATTCTGAGTCAGTAATTTTGACTGTGGGTTGATAACCCTATCCCTCCATTTGAGGCCCTGTCTATGTACTGGAGGTGGACTCTTCCAGTTCCTTCTCCCCACTGTTGGGCATTTTGGCTAAGGTCACCCTCATTGAGTCCTGAGGGTCTCTTACCTCCCAGATTTCTGGTATTTTCTAGAGGGTTCCCTGCCTCCCATCCCCTGAGGCTGCATATTTCCATTTATTCTCCTGCCCCTCTGGGTTTCTCTCCTCCCCTTTCCCCCAACCTGATACTGTTACTCTTTTCCCCCTACTCCTCCCCACTCCCACACAGGTCCCTCCCTCCCTCTGCCTCCCATGATTATTTTGTTCCTCTTATAAGTGGGATTGGCACATCCTCACTTGGGCCTTCCTGTTTGTTAAACTTCACTTATCCTAGGTATTCTGTACATTTTGGCTAATATCCACTTATCAGTAAATACATAACCATGCATGTCTTTTGGGGTCTGGATTATGTCACTCAGGATGATATTTTCTAGTTCCATCCATTTGCCGGCAAAATTCATAACATCCTCATTTTTAATAGCTGAATAGTATTCCATTGTGTAAATGAACCACATTCTGTATCCATTCTTTGGTTGAGGGACATCTGGGTTGTTTCCTGCTTCCAGATATTGCAAGTAAGGCTGCTATGAACACAATGGAGCATGGGTCCTTGTGGTATAGTAGGGCATCTTTTGGTATATGCCTAGGAGTGGTATAGCTGGGTCCTCATGTCGTATTATGTTCAAATTTCTGAGGAACTACCAGATTGATTTCTAGAGTAATTGTACCAGTTTGCAATCCCACTAGCAATGGAGGTGTGTTCCTCTTTTTCAACATTCATATCAATATATGCTATCACTTAAGTTTTTAATCTTAGCCATTCTGATTGGTGTAAGGTCATTTTCATTTTCATTTCCCTGGTGACATTTCTTTAAGTGCTTCTCAGCCATTTGAGATTCTTCTGTTGTGAATTCTCTGTTTAACTTTGTACCCTACTTTTTAATTAGATTGTTTGGTTCTTTGGAGGCTAGCTTCTTGAGTTCTTTATATATTTTGGAAATTAGTCCTCTAATCAATGGATAGTTAATGAACATTTTTTTTACCCAGTCTGTAGGTTGCCAATTTGTCCTGTTGAATGTGTCTTTTACCTTACAGAAGTTTTTCAGTTTCATGAGGTCCCATTTATCAATTTTTGATCTTAGAGTCTCAGTCACTGGTGTTCTGTTTAATAAATTTTCCCAAGTGCCAATGCATTCGAGGATGTTTCCCAATTTCTTTTCTAATAGATTCAGTGTATCTGGTTTTATGTTGATGGCCTTGAGCCACTTGTACTTGAGCTTTTGATAAGGTGACAGATATTGATCAATGTGCATTTTTCTATAAGCAGACCTTGAGTTAGACCAGCACCATTTGTTGAAGATGCTTTCTTATTTTCACTGTATGGTTTTGGCTTATTTTTCAAGGATCAAGTGTTCATAAATGTATGGGTTTATTTCTGGGTCTTCAATTCTGTTGGATTGGTCGACCTGTCTGTCTCTGTACCAATATCATGCTGCATTTTTTTTGTCACTACTGCTCTGTAGTACAGCTTGACGTCAGGGATGGGGATTATCTTAGAAGATCTTTTATTGTTGAGAATTTTATTTGATATCCTGGGCTTTTTATTTTTCCATATGAAATTGAGAATTGTTCTTTCCATGTCTGTGAAGAATTGCATTGGAATTTTGATGAGGATTGCATAGAACCTGTAGATTGCTTTTGGTAGGATGACCATTTTCACTATGTTAATCCTACTGATCCATGAGCATGGGAGATCTTTCCATCTTTTGAGGTCTTCTTCAATTTCTTTTTCCAGGGATTTGAAGTTCTTGTCATACAGATCTTTCACTTGCTTGGTAACAGTTATACCAAGATATTTTATACTATGTGTGGCTATTGTGTTCTTTGTTGTTTCCCTACTTTCTTTCTCAGCTTGTTTCTCATTTGTATAAAGGAAGGCTATTGATTTGTTTAAGATAATTTTATATTCTACCACTTTTTTGAAGTTGTGGGAGGTCTCTGGTAGAATTTTTGGGGTTGCTTTTGTATACTATCTTGTCATCTGCAAATAGTGACACCTTGAATTCTTCTTTTCCAAAGTGTATCCTGTTTTTTGTTTTTTTTATTTGTTTGTATGTATATGTATATGTGTGTGTGTGTCTGTGTGTGTGTGTGTGTTCTCTTAATATCCTTTTGTTATCTAATTGCTCTAGCTAGAACTTCAAGTACTATATTGAATAGACAGGGAGAGAGTGGGTATCCTTGTCTTGTCCCTGATTTTAGTGGGATTGCTTCTAGTTTCTCTCCATTTAATTTGGTGTTGGCTATTGGTTTGCTATATATTGCTTTTATTTATGTTTTGGTGTCTTCCATGAATTCTTGATCTCTCCAAGACTTTTTTTTGGGGGGGGGGTAGGGGAGACACAGGGTTTCTCTGCATAGCCCTAGCTGTTCTAGAACTCACTCTGTAGACCAGGCTGGCCTTAAACTCAGAAATCTGCCTACCTCTGCCTCCCAAGTGCTGGGATTAAAGGCATGTACCATCACTGCCTGGCTCTCCATGAGTTTTTTTTAACATGAAAGGATGTTGTGTTTTGTCACAGGCTTTTTCAGCATTTCATGAAATGATCATATGACTTTTTTCCTTGAGTTTGATTATACATTGATGTATTGTATTAATTGATGGATTTTCATATACTGAAGCATCCCTGCATCCCTGGGATGAAGCCTACTTGATCATGGTGAATGATGGTTTCAATCTGTTCTTGAATACAGTTTATGAGATTTTATTGAGCATATTCTTTGTTGGATCATTGTGTGGTTTAGGTATCAGAGTAAGTCTAGCTTAATAGAATGAATTAGTTAGTGTTTCTTCTGTTTTATATTTTGTGGAATAGTTTGAGGAATATTGGTATTAGCTCTTCTTTGAAGATCTGGTATAATTCTGCACTAAAACAATCTGGCCCTGGGTTTTTTTTTTTTTGGGAGGTTCTTAATGACTATTTCTATTTCCTTAGGGGATATGGGACTGTTTACTTTACCTGATCTTGATTTAACTTTGGCACATGCTATGTGTGTAGAAAATCATCCATTTTATCTACATTTTCCCAATTTTGTTCAATATAGGCTTTTGTAGTAAGTTCTGATGATTTTTGAATTTACTTAGTTTCTGTTGTTAAGTCTCCTGTTTCATTTCTGATTTTGTTAATTTGGGTACTCTATGTCCTTTAGTTAGTTTGGCTAAGTGTTTATCTACCTTGTTGATCTTCTCAAAGAACCACATCTTGGTTTTGTTGATTTTATGTGTTATTCTCTTTGTTTCTAATTGATTGATTTCAGCCCTGAGTTTGACTACTTCTCTTGGGTGTGTTTGTTTCTTTCTGTTCTAGAGCTTTCAGATATAATGTTGAGTTGCTAGTATGGGATCTCTCAATTTTTTTTCTGGTTTTTCGAGACAGGGTTTCTCTGTGTAGCCCTGGCTGTTCTGGAACTCACTCTGTAGACCAGGCTGACCTCTAACTCAGATATCCACCTGCCTCTACCTCCCAAGGGTTGGGATTAAAGGGGTGTGTCACCACCACCCGGCTCAAATTTCTTTATGAAGGCACTTAGTGCTAAAATTTTCCACTTACTACTGCTTTCATTGTGTCCCATAAGTTTGGGTTTGCTGTGTCATTTTTCATTGAATTCTATTAAGTCTTTGACTTCTTTCTTTATTTCCTCCTTGACCAAGTTATCCATCAGAGAGTTGTTCTGTTTCCATGAGTACATGGTCTTTCTGCTATTTTTGTTGTTATTGAAATTCAACCTTAGTCTGTGATGATATGATTGAATGCATGGGATTATTTCAATCTTTTTGTATCTGTTGAGGCTTGTTTTATGTCCAAGTATATGGTCAATTTTGGAGAAGGTTTCAGGAGGTACTGTGAAGAATGTATATTCTCTTGTTTTCAAGAAGGTTCCAGAAGGAGATGAGAAGGGATATTCTTTTGTTTATGGGTAAAATGTTCTGTAAATATCGGTTAAATCCATTTTGTTCATAAATTGAGTTAGCTTCTCTGTGTCTCTGTTTAGTTTCTGTTTCAATGGCCTATCAATTGGTGAGAGTGGGAGACTGAAGTCTTCCACTATTAATGTGTGAGGTTTAATATATGTTTTTAGCTTTAGTAAAGTTTCTTTTGCAAATGTATGTGACCTTGTACTTTGGGCATAGATGTTCAGAATTAAAACTTCCTCTTAGTGGATTTTCCTTTGATGAGTATGAAGTGTCCTTCCCCATCTCATTTGGTAACTTTTTGTTGAAAGTCTATTTTATTGAATGTTAGAATGGCTACTCCATCTTGTTTCTTGGGATCATTTGCTTGGAAAGCTTTTTTTCCAGCCCTTTACTCTGAGTGAGTGTCTTTTTCACTTAGTTGTGTTTCTTGTATGCATTAAAATCCCGGGTCCTGTTTGTGTATCCATTCTGTTAGCTTGTACTTTTGTTAGGGAACTGAGTCCATTCATGCTAAGAGATATTAAAGACAGATAATTGTTAGTTCCTGCTATTTTTGTTGGAGGGAGTATTATGTATGTATGTGATTCTCTTCTTTTCGGTTTCTTGTTAGATGTTTAATTTCTTGTGTTTTCTTGGGTATAGTTACCCTCCTTATGTTGGACTTTTCCTTTTATTATCCTCTGTAGGTCTGGATTAGTAGAAATATATTGTTTAAATTTGGTTTTATCATGGAATATCTTGGTTTTCCTATTAATGGTGATTGAGAGTTTTGCTGAGTATAGTGGCTGGCACTTGTGTTCTCTTAAGGTCTGGATGACATCTGTCCAGGGTCTTTTGGCTTTTAGAGTTGCTGTTTAAAAGTCTGGTGCAAATCTGATAGGTCTGCCTTTATATGTTACTTGACCTTTTTCCCTTACTGCTTTTAATATTCTTTCTTTGCTTTGAACATTGTCTTAGTCAGGGTTTATATTCCTGCACAACATCATGACCAAGAAGCAAGTTAGGGAGGAAAGGGTTTATTTAGCTTACTTCCACATGGCTGTTGATCACCAGAGGAAGTCAGGACTGGAACTTAAGCAGGTCAGGAAGCAGGAGCTGAAGCAGAGGCCATGGAGAGATGTTCCTTGCTGGCTTGCTTTTCCTGGCTTGCTCAGCCCACTCTCTTATAGAACTCAAGACTTCCAGCCCAGAGATGGCACCACCCACAAGGGGCCCTAACCCCTTGGTCACTAATTGAGAAAATGCCCCACAGCGGGATCTCATGGAGGCACTTCCCCAACTGAAACTCCCTTCTCTGTGATAACTGTAGCCTGTGTCAA